>JAOVYU010000047.1:15148179-15167898 GCA_025674565.1 Synodontis membranacea
TGATTACATTTGCTTGCTTGTGAATGTGGCCGTGCAAGTTGCCCTTGATCATTATAGGTCACATGACCAGAACCCTAGGCTATACTTGTGCTACAGTAGGAATTAAAAAAAACATACCTACATCACCACATAGTGCTGTTTTTACAATTCATCTATTTTACAATGTCCTGCATTTTAATCTGTAGTCATTTTAACCTCAGACAGGAGTAAAATAAAAAAAAAAAGAAAAAGAAAAAAAAAAAAAGACATATACATTTTAATCAATATTTTGAAAAAGTCCAAGCATATACCATGACTGACCACTAATCCATATTCTCTAATACAGCTTGGGTTTCTTAAGAACAGTAATAAATTTGTTGTTGTTTTTGAGTGATAGAAATACGTAGGTGTGTGAAGGTGAGTATATGTACACGGAAGGTACGATGAACTCTGTTTCACCAACAAGAAAGTCCAACTGCAAATGCTGAATATTGTTTTATGCTCAATAATGAGCACGTTATGTATTTGTGAATACAAATGTCACATCATGCCATATTAAATCGAGCCACGACGCATACAGCAGTCTTGGTCCTGTAGAGTGCTCTCCTTGTGTCAGCTTAGCTCTCATACAATAGTCATGCTGTGGAATGCAGAACCTGTAAGGACACAACCTTGTCCTATATGGCCTACGGTCTGGGCATGATCTAAGAGACTGCGTTGTACTCTCTGTCTGCAGAAAGAGCTTCACATGAGACAAACGAGGAAATCAGCAGTCATACAGATCGAGGTGAGATTTATAAGAATCTCGATGATGCAGATGAAAAATACAAGTTATCTACATATACAGGGTTGCTATTGTATAAAATTTGTGTACCATTGTATAAAAAAAACCACACCTCTATCTACTTCCTCAATAGTCCACTGGCTTTGGCTTATTTAATATGAGTCATTACTGACGGCATGTACAAGGAAATGTGCAAGGAAATCAGTGTGACGGTGCTTGCCTGGAAATCCCTGGACCTGAATGATAACCTCTGCCTGGATTGCAAACAAAACCTGTGTTTGCGTAACCGTCTCGCTGTAACTGTGGCGTCCCGAGCAATACGGAGTCCGGCTTCCTAAATGTGCTCGGCAACGTCCGCCATGGCTCCAATCCTGACAGATATGCACATATGGGACTCATCCCAATGTTAAAATAGCAAGAAAGAAATATTTTGGCGATGGTTCAAAGTGTCAACTGAGAAATAGAACATTGCAAATAACCATAAATGTTAAAGAAGGAAAGAACCGATAAATTCCCACAAAGGACAGATTCTTTACAGTTGACCTAAAAACAGCAAGACACGCTGAGACACGGTTAGATTTATTTGCACCCATAATGTACATACAAAACCTTAATCAGAACGATATTTATCAATATTCTCATATTTAGGCCTAGAAGAGGTCTGCTATTCACGGTAGTTATTTGTAATGCTCAGTCTTTGGCACACGTAGGTGATACTCTGGTGCTGCGTCCAGGTATGATGACCGAGATGAGCACCTAAAAACTTTCCTCCCAGTCCATATTTTATCTCATATTGATCTTGTGAAACTGATGAGATAAAAGAAACATTACATAGGATATTGTACGTTTTGTACTTCAACATTTGAAGAAACGAAAAATACCCTTCTCATCTGAACTACTACCACAAATAATAATAATAATAATAATAATAAATATCCTGTTTCTCTGGAATATAAATCCGAGGTTGCGCCGCGTATCCCTTTGATGGTGATGATCATAAGGAAAAAGAAGTTTCAAAACACATTGCAAATGGCTGTTGACCTGCACATAACTTGGAATAAGTAGCTCTATATAGTAGTAATATAGTAACAGCATTAAGCAGTTGGACATTTGCCAAGAATGATGAGGAGGAGGATGGTGAAGGAGGGGGAAAAAAAATAAATAAATCAAACTACTCAATTTTAGAACTACACAGGTTAGTTCACTTTTGGGGTTTTCAAGTTTCAAAATAACCACATGGCAATTTCATAACAACAAACTCTCGAGTTGCGAGAAAGAAGGCCTTCCTGTCATCACTTCAGAAAATACAGCTCCTGAACTCGACCAAGCAACAGAACTGCAACTAGCAGTGTGTGTTCTGGTCTGAGAACCCCATCAGCAGGTTCAGTGATAAAAGCTGCTAGCCCCTGTAATTTACGCTGAAGGATCACTGATGCTTTGGGTTTTGGAGTTTTGCAGCTGGTGGTAGTTCAGTGAACCAGTGAAACTGCTCACAGAGCTACACTTGAGCTCCTTTTCACTTATAGTGAGAAATGAGAGAAGTCTAACCTTTAGTGGAATTTATCCTGAATAAACCATTATTAAAAACAAAAAGTTTTAACAAAACTACTTACTTGTTACAGATAGTGATAAACAACAACAACAAATCCTTATGAACGAGATGTAACTAATGCATGTGTCCATTATTATTCGTTCTTTAAGATCAGATAATGAAGTGGTCCTTGGCTGTCTCACGCAAGTATAAAATATTAGGTAAGACAGAGGCCAAATTCCCTTCATTAAGAATTTTTTTTAAAAAGGAGCTGTAATGAGCCTTTTTGGAGGGGAACACTTTCTGGACGTCTCTTTTGCCCTCATGCATAGTAAGATGGATGTATTGAAAAGTAAAAATAAAATAAAATAAAATAAAAAATACATAAAACTGCTCCATGAATCATAGTTGGAGATTTGCCAGAGTAGTACTTTGCGGTCCCCAAGTCTCCAAACCTACAATAACATGTCTCCTCCATGCCACCAAAGTATTTGTTTGATTTGGCGTGAAAAGAGGAAACGAGGGTTTACGGAAAACACGGTAACCACTATAATGAAGTTTAAATAGCAGGCTACAGAAAAGAGCCTAATCCGTACTGTAAAGTACAGTGGAGGACCGGTGATGATGTGGCTGCTTCTTCCAAAAGCCGTGGGAACCTTGTAACTATACATGGGGTCATGGACTCGTTGAAGTAAAAGGTGATTTTAAATGAAAATCCAGGTGTTTCTAGGGAGAAGTGGAAAATAGGGCATGGTTCACTGACCACAGAACCACAATGTTGACACGGCCATCCCCGTCCCCCGAACTCGACTCCACTTGAACCCTGTGGGGTAATCTGAAAAATAAAGCCTCCACGAGAAAACAGTCGAGAACCTGGAGGTCTTCAATTGACAACAGGATATTAAGGTTTAAATGGGATACAAAATAACTGAGAAGGATTTATTTTTGTCGTTCATAAAACGACACCATCATCGATTGTTCCGAGCCTAGTAAGACTTATTCTTCTCTCTTGGTGTTTTCATGAAAATGATTTGGACAACGTGGACAATGAAAAGCTCTCCCTGTTTCCCCTAACCCTAACCCTAAACATAACACAAAACATCATGCTGTGTGAACGCAGCAGATCTCAGCACCGACACGAACAGCACGCAGTAAGAGTGGAGTTGGTCATGTGCTTAACAAATTTTTTTAATTTTTTTAAAAGTGTTTTTTTTTTTTTTTTTGCAGCTCAAGACACGAGAGTTTTTGCTCTCCATTCAGGAACTAAGGACAACTTCTCCAAAAGCACCACTTTTACTAAAGTGGGCCTCCACATCTGAAAATGACATGAAATGCAGAAGTGCATTGTCTTACAAGACCTCTTCAAGTCATTCTGCCAAGTCCAGACACGCTGCTCCTCACACTCTGTTTTTCATCCCTCAGACATACAGGTTATCAATCAAATCGTCTACCATGAACAGAAAACCCTTTATCCGCTCTGATCCGCTGATACGATCTGAGGAATATTTCGTCAGATTCAAATTTTAACTTAGCTGAGCACTAACACACACACACACACACACACACACACACAAAAAAAAAAAGATCACTGCTGTAACTAATGTTGACATTTTATTTAAAAAAAAAAAAATGGTTGTGATCGTAAAGTTCTGTACTGCTAAGATGTGAGCTCAGTAAGACGGTACTTTTATTCACCGAGTCCAGTGTTTCAAGAACAAGTTCATGACCGTATACACGTCAGGATGTGTGAAAGCAGAGGGCATTCTCTTACAACAGCATATACCCCAGTGCTTTCTTCTAGCAATTTGCTAATTATTAACATTTATACCTGGTCCTATATTTTGACTGTCCAGGAACCTAAGCGACTGAACGTTTTATTGTCTTACCTGCTCAAAAAATACCCTGTAAGCACTCTTATTTAGCTGAATTTAACTGTGTTAGGAACCTTGCTGCCTTAACTGTTTGGTCATATTTGAATTTGCATCCTTCCATCAATCGGATTGTGAATTGTGCGGCAGGCAGGAGGATTCTGAATAAGTAGCACCTGCTACAGCTACAGCATCGGCATGAGTTACATTCCTGGGAAGTGCCTTTAAACATAACCACATATTAAAGAAACAAAAGGATTTGTTTCCGGGTTCACTATGTAGGATTTTGATGGTACCTACTAGAAGAAAAGAAAAAAAAAAAAAAGTATATATTCCTTTACACACTCATGGAATTCATAAGCATGTTTTCATTAGTGTGTCACTATGAACCATTGTGGTACACAGTGCGCGGGTCCCACCTCTATAGAGCCTCCATGACGAGTTCCTACAGTAGCGGTAGTGTGAATCCGGAAGGGCGACAAAGAAGAAGAAAGAAAGAAGAGGAATCAGTGTTCGCTAACAAGTTTGAGACCCCAATTTTTTTTTTTTTTTTTGGATGTAAGTGCTTATATGCAACAGGTACCTTGAAGCCACTGTACGTTCTAACGCGTGCTTGGAAAGCATGAGGAGGTTGAATATTACACAGTGGACCTTTAAATAAACAGCTCCTTATTATCATGCTTCACAAAGTTCCTGGGAGTTTTCAGAACAAGTGCATCAATATAAACCTGCGATTTGCCTTGCTGTCAGAGCTGACGTGAATTTATTTATTTATTTATTTTTTTAATTTACTTGATCATTTTCTACGCAATCAGATTTGAGAACCAGCACATGCGCTTATTTTATAAGTAATATTCCCCCCCCCCCCATAGTACGTTAAATACATCTTATTGGATGTCCCACTGAACATTTTCGACGCCACTTTATTGTCATGTGTACTGTAAAAGATGATATCAGATAGGATTAAGTGAAGGCTTTAAGGAATTCAGAGCCTCAGGATGCAATGAAACAAGAAAGAGCGCTGAATGTTCTGGCTGTATTTCATGTTGTGAAGGTGTGTGTTGCTGACAGACTTGACACACAACTCCATAACACGTGTAACTATTAGACATAACGTGGCCAAAATTCTGGTGGGGGAGGGGGGCACAGATTAAATATCAGGACAAATATAGAGGTACCGCACCTACTCCTGAACTCTGATCACATAATATCGCAATAACAGAGTATAATAAAGTAAGATATGGGAAAAGGATCATTATGGTACCGCGTGTGCTCTGACCTACTTCCTGTGACCTTGTGTCTGAGCGCTAACACTGTGGAGCTGCTACACTGAACTAAAGCATGGCCTGACTGCACAACTATTACAAACTAACTACAACAAAAAAAACCCAGAAAAAAACCCCGCAACAATTACCATGTGATCAAAGGGCACTTCATATATAAATACTACATATATGTATATAAATATATATATATATATTACACAACACATCATGGAGTAAGAGGAGCCGATGGAGGGAGGCGTGGACTCGGAGCAGAAGTTAGTTACTAAGTTAGCGAAGTGGCTCATTCGGCTCTCTAGTCTGTGTAAAGAATTGCGACACCGAGCAGAAACTCAGCTTCGGAAGTTAAGCACATCGGCCCAACTTTTCATCTGTATCACCTTTTAATTGCTAAAAGATATCAGGTGATAAAACAAACAAACAAACAGACAGACAGACACGTTTGAAATAGACACGACGCGAGAGCTAAAAAAGTAAGACGGAGCTGGTGGAAGCTAAATCACTACCTCACCTTCACACAGTCGATGGGGAACATGAGGCAGTGCTCCATGATCCCCGCCACGGCCCCGGCTAACATGTACGTGCTGGTTGAAGCTCCTTGAGGCAGACCTTCGTAGTCCGGTTCCGCTATCTCCGTCACCTCCTGGGATCCATGCAGCTGCACCGTGTTCATTTCCGCCTCGCCGCCTATTCGCGGTGACAGAGTGCCCACTATGCCCTCGGACAGAGCCCAGATCCTTCCGCCGAGCCAGCGCACCTCTGCTCCGGCGGAAGCTCCCGCCACCGCGCCATCTCCACCGGGCGGCTCCGCGCTCATCCGCCTCCTGCGAACCAAACCTTCGGCTTCCATTTGCAACCAGACACAGTCCTCTGGTTACCAAAGTGTTTGCTGGTTTTATCCTAAAAACATTCGTCGGCTTTTTTTCTTTCTCTTTTTTCCCTACTGTCCAGATGTTTATAATCCGGACACTTCCATGGCTGGGCTGCAAAGGGCAAACTGTGACCCACGCGCGGGGAACTGCGCAGCGCAGGATGACAGGACGTGCAGGCCGCGGGCGGAAGTGCCAGTTCCCGGCTACGATTCTGTACTGGGATTGGATGGAAACGGTGTCAATCAAATAACGTCAGCGACTGCCATGTGAGGGCTGGAGAGTTGTTACAAAAGAAGACAAATATCACTCCCAGGAAGAAATTATTATTATTATTTTTTTTTGAACGCAGACATGAACCATATGCATTAACCATATAAATTGAAAATGAGCCTGGTTGTTAAGCACTTTATTAGTAACAAAGCCAAAAAAAAAAAAAATACATTTTGACCTTCATAATATGTACCGTGTAAAAGAAAAGAAATAATATTACTCAGAAATTAGATAGATTTTTTTTTAATGCAACATTTCAGAGTCTTTTCATAAACATTTAGGCTGTCACGGATTTAATTCATCAGGGATCACTTACTCATTCGCTCGTAAATATTTTATCGTATATTAAAATTGCTTTATACTATGTTGTGCATACACCGATCAGGCATAACAGTATGACCACTGACAGCAAGTGAACATTTGGTCCTCAAAGTTGATGTGTTAGAAGTAGGAAAAATTGGCAAGCGTAAGGATCTGAGTGAGTTTGACAAGGGCCAAATTGTGATGGCTAGACGACTGGGTCAGAGCATCCTTGGTTCCTGCCATCCATGTGGATGTTTCTTTGACACGTACCTCCTACCTAAGCATTGTTGCAGACCATGTAGACCCTTTCATGAAAACGGTATTCCCTGATGGCTGTGGTCTCTTTCGGCAGGATAATGTGCCCTGCCACAAAGCAAAAATGGTTCAGGAATGCTTTGAGGAGCACAACAACAAGTTTGAGGTGTTGACTTGGCCTCCAAATTCCCCAGATCTCAATCCAGTTGAGCATCTGTGTTATGTGCTGGACGAACAGTCTGATCCATGGAGGTCCCACCTCGCAACTTACAGGATGTAAGAGATCTGCTGCTAACATCTTAGTGCCAGATACCACAGCACACCTTCAGGGGTCCAGTGGAGTCTACTGTATGCCTTGATGGCTGAAGGCTGTTTTCACAGCAAAAGGGGGAACATAAAATATTAGGCAGGTGGTCATAATGTTATATATATTACAAAATGAAAAATCATATGTTAATATATAGGTAAAATGTTTATTATCTTATATAAAATATTTTTCAAAATATTGTATTAATAACTAAAATTATAATAAAAATAACTCATACACTATGTTGGCATGTTTTCTAATAAAAAAAAGGGTCACATTATTGTCACATATAAATAGTTAAATAGCAAAAAAGCAACTTAATATTGTATAGAAATGAAAACTATGATCTATAATGCTTCTTGATTTATCTTAAATAATCTTCCAATGTATACTCACTGAGCACTTTATTAGGAACACCTATTCATGCATGAAATTATTATGGCTGAAACATCCAGTGAGCAGCAGTGCTGTGGACATAAACATAGACTGGCTACAATAACTCGGATAAACGTGTTGTACAATTGTGAAGACCAGAAAAGCATCTCAGAATGCACAGCTTGTTAAACCTATAGGTGGACATCCTACAACACCAAAAGATCACATCAGGTTCCACTTCTGTCGGCCAAGAACAGACAGCTGAGGCTGTAGTAAGCACAGACTCACCAGAACTGATCAACTGAAGACTGGAAAAACCTAGCCTGGTCTTGATGAAGCTGAGGCATACAGATGGTGGGTCAGAATTTGACACCAACAGCATGAATCCATGGACCCAACCTGACTGTTTGTGTCAACAGTCCAGGCTGGAGGAGGTGCTATAATGGTGTGGGAATGTTTTCTTGGCACTCTTTGGGCCTGTTAATACCAATCAATCATTGCTTGAATGGCACAGCCTATTTGATTATCGTTGCTGACCATGTGCATCAAGGCCGTAAAATCCAGTCATAAAAAGGCCTGTTCTTTTTTTCTATTTTTTCTTTGCTTTGTTTTTTTTTTAATAAAGTATGTCCAAGTGTATTGCATGAATCTGCTTTTTTTTTTTTTTTTTTGGCCTGCCATTGACTCACACTCACTTTCTGCTTGACTGTACTATCTGAAATACTGTACACACTCCAACCCATACTAAGAAACATATGAAATTAACATCAGGAATAGATTATCGTGATGTCTTTATTCAGTCTTAACCATCAATAGTTTTCTCACTCATCTCCATGTCACCTGCATTCCCTCCTGATCTCTTTTCCTGTCTATCTTTTCCTCCGAAAGCACCAGAGTGAACGTGAAAGGAATCTTATCAGTGGTGTTTCTTGCCGTGATGTTCAGGAATGAACTATTAAGAGTTCGTAATCAGAATGGGAATGATTAATGTATCAAGAACGTCTGACGTAATGTACACATCTGCCATCTGACTGGTTCTCACTTTCTCATTGCTATCAAATGACTTTTCTGGTTTTCTGTGTCTGCCCAATAAAAAAAAAAAAAAAATGTCATTCTTCCTCTTCCTGATGACAAGCTACTCACTGTGAATAAAGACTGACTGTAATAAACTAGGATAACGCTAAATATCACAAGTAAGCAAGTACAGCTTACTAAACTAATGGAATATGAAATAAAAAATAAATAAATAAATAAATAAATAAAAAAACCTTAGCCAACACCATGGCCTGGAGTATCAGAAAACATAGGATAAATGACAGAAAGTCTTCCCTCCGTCCCTGTCTGAGTTTTGTCCAGTGTTTTCAGGTAATCTCAGCGTACATGATTGTGAAGGAGGCTCATATACAGTTTGGAGATTTACAGGGGGAAAAAAAAAATCCAGGTGGCGTGAGGTCTCATTACCGTATATACGCCCAAATGCAAACTACGTGGCCGTATATGACAGTTAAGGTAAGTGAAGGTAAGTGAAAGTGATTCATTGTCATTATTGACACACCACAGCACACAGTGCACAATAACGAAATTTGTCCTCTGCATTTATCCCATATGTGAACAGTGACACACAGCAGGGGTGTGTGTGACACATTAGTTAGCTAATGAATTTAGCATGACATTGAGGGGACTAGAACCGTTCATAGTTCGTTTCACTTTACAGTAGCTACGGCAGGCACAGTGATACAGTCTAAGTAACACTCATATTGGATTCTAGTTTTCCACTTTTTTAATACATTGGCAAAGAAATGAAAGAGAGACAGTACAGAGTTGCATATTGATTGCACCTCCCCACAACCATGCATTTGTTTCTGCTCTGATACAGTATGGACAAAACACACACTGTGGTAGAGTACGCCATGAAACTAGAACTGGTAGTAATAATAACGTGGGTCTGTTGAGTTTAGTCGTGATTATGATTACCGTTCCCTGTAGGACGGAAGTGTGTGGTTTCCTATTATAACATAACTGATTTGTTTAACCAATAACCAATAATTCGTTATTTGCTGACATTTTGAGCACATCTGAATGTCGGAAGGGATGTGTATCAGTGATTGGGAACGATAGTGATCAGTGATTGCACAAGTGCAACTGAGCCAGGCTTTACACGCAGGGGATGAGTTGACCAAACCCGCCAGGGCAACTTGTATAACCAGTGTATAACTAACCTGTGATCTAGAGGTGTTGAGTGTAGGGCAGTTGCTAATGTCTGCTCATCAGGTCACTAGATTTGGTGTTTGGCGAGGCAGTGCTGGCTTGTGGCCATGTTAGATTAAGTCTACATTATGTTACTACCAATTTAGCTGCTAGTATGGCAGGGAAGCTTGGGTATTAAAGTAGTTAGCAACAATGGTTAATACGGAAGCTAGATTTTCCATCTGTTGTGTGATGTAACACAGTTGCTGTTGGAAAACGTAAGTAGTACAAACGTTGCGGGGAGAAAAACAATCAAGAATCATGCAAAAACAAAAACAATTTAGGTAATGCTCCAGCTCTGGATCTGATTATGGAGTCTTGTAGGAATTCCAGGTTAGACTAGTATCATCGATCATCAGTTATAGGATATTTTGCAAAAGTTGCTTATAACTGTTTTAGATCCATTTATTTATAAGCAAGATTCTTCAGCAGAACCTTAAACCATCAGCTAGATGGTTGAAACTTGGACACAACTGGGTGTTCCATCAGGACCCCAAACAAACATCAAAGCTGATTGTGGAATGAATAAAGCAGACTAACATTAAGCTTAAAACAAGTCCTGACCTCAACCCTATCAAAAATATGTGGACTGTGATTAAAGTTGGGTCTGTCCAGGAAATGTTCTACCAATATCCAACCAGAATTCTTTCAGAAGCTTATAGCTACCAAATGTGTCCGGTCATGGTGAAAATTATTAGGGGACATTTAACCAAATGTTTTGGGTGTTGTTTGTATTTTCGGGACCCTGTGTTAATTTCATCCTAAACGTTTTTGACCCCAAAAACAGATTTTTACCCTTTGTTGAAAACTCCAAATAAATTCAAACTTGTGCACCAAATTCTTGGGTTTTATTCTATTAAAGGTGTACAATCATTCTGCTACAGAAGAAGAACAGTTCAAAGAAATCATCGAAATACCAATATTACCACGACATTCATGCCCATGATGAGGATATGTAACTTTATACTACGGACACATACAAAAACCTATTGTGTGTTTTTAATGCTCTTGTTTTGTCTGCACTCTCCCTTGCTTCCTTAACCCCATACTTACTGTTATACTGCATGTAAAATGTATTTATTGTTCATGACATGCACAGTTTTGGAGTAGCTGCATCTCATTTCACTGCACTTTTGTACGCTATGAACCACATAACATCATCATCACCATACTGGTTTCATACTTGCTCTAAACTGAACTTCCTGCACTAACTGATCAAACTACAAAGAACACAATATTTGAATCAGCATCAGGTAGATATGATTTATCTGTAATCCCTTTAAATTGCATAAAAATAATAAACCTCTTAGTGTTTTTTTTAGATCAGCGTTGGGATGAAATGGTTTTGGTTGTCTTGGATTATAAAACTGTCCAAAAGATTGAAAACAGACTGCTAGGGTTAGGGTTTATTTACTATAGCAATGTGTCTTAACAAGCAAAAAAAAAAAAAAAAAAAAAAAAAAAACCAAATAAGCAGTATAATGTTTGTGGACACGGCAATAAATAATGGAACATAAATATTGCATGTTTACAGAATGACAGCGGATTTGTACCAAAACCAAAATATAGCCACAGGTTGACCTCTGGGTGGAAAAATGTCCCATAATTTGGCATTCTAATACTCATACTCATTACCAGCTCTGATTACACTGGTATTGAACAGGTATTAAGAAGTTCTTATAAGATCACTAGCTTGATGCTGATATCCAGTAGGCTAAAAAAAAAATCCATAATTAGTTTCTTCTCTGATGTTTCAACTGGAAATTATCTGAGTTGCTCAATACACTAATCTGGTTTGAAGTGGGGTCATTTTCAAATGATGCAAGTTTTGATTTACTCCTGCTGTTAAAGCTGCAGTGTTGAATTTCTGCCGACCAAGGGAATGAAGTGTTAATTTTGCTTACAAGAAGAAAATTTCCCAGACGTGATCTAATTAATGTTGATTATGTGTTGGCCAGATGCATTCCTTTAAGGAAAGCTAAGCTAGGAGGTATGGAGGGTGATCTTTCTTCCATATCCCAATTCCCTTATTATGTACACTGATATAGGTGTTGCGTAACTCTATAAGGTTAATTGAGGTCTGCTTCATTCCTCTCTCTCTCTCTCTCTGGGAGCATTAGAATCAATAATTAAAAAAAAAAAAAAATCTGAGAGTTGTTTTTCACAGCATAAGCAAAACAAGTGGAAGTTAAAGGATATTGTATTCTGTTTCAGAGCAATTTACATGATGTAGATTAAAGCCAAACTTAATTGATTTACTCCTCTCCATCCACCACTTCCAGTGTTTCATTAGTTCCTGTTACTTGAGTGAAATCTTGCAAGCCACTAATATCCTGTTTTAAGGTGCTGCTTCTAAAAGCTCTATACAGTCACATCAGTATGGCTTTGATATATGACCTCTTATCTCATTTAACACAGACGTAGAAGCACTTATGGATTCTTATGGCCGGCTCTTCAGTCAAGATGATTTCCGTCGGCAGAGTGGACCCTCTCATAAGCACTCTTCTCATGGAATATATTGAAAGTCATTACAACACTATTTTACTTTCTTCTAATGCAACAAGAAGTTATTAATGTGATTTATATTTGAAATAATTCGACATGAAGCATGAGCCTTGCTTCCTTTTTTTTTTTTTTTTTTTTTTTTTTTTAACTAGCTACATCTCAGACATCAGGTCATTAAGATTTGATTTCCAATACCATATCATTTACAACAACAACAACAACAACAACAATTATAATAGTAATAATAATGACTTTCTACACATAAATTAAAGTTTGACAGTATAGTATAAATAATTAAACTACCCATATAGATGTATGGACAAAAAAAAAAAAAAAAAAAAAAATTATACAAATAAAAAAAATGTGCTTCATTAAGATACATAAGAACAACAGAAAAGTCTCAATTTTTGTGTATTATTTGCTGCAATTTTCATCTTTTGAATATTCAAGAGACAGAACAGACAATAGACATTGTTAAGACTTATAATGAAGTCCTAAAAATACATTGGTGCAGTGTGTCCTGAGGTTAAAATTCAGCTTTCTACGCTCATCGAATATTTTTTGTTTGGGTTTTAGTGCATCTTTCAAATTCTAATGACATCCCAGTAGACGCCCATTGAGATGTAGTGTTTTTCCACCACCTGCTGTACGGCTTTGGAATGACACGTTAACGCCTAAGTGCCTGTTCATTTATTTTTTAAACCGCACTGCCGCCTAGCGGACACACTGCAGAACTACACCTCAACACCTAGTAGTCATTCATCATCATTTTTTTTTTTGTATCATGCATTTTTTTCTCCCCTTTATTGTACGTGTAACTCTCCTCAGTACAGTCTTATGAACACACTACCGCCATACAAACATTTATTATAAAAATATGTAGGCTCTTGTAAGAATTTGGCTATTTATTTGGAGCCAAAGTACATTTTATTCCTGAATTTTTCCATTTAACAGAACTCCAAGTGACATTTACAGGAATAATATTTCTGTTAATGTTTATCGCATTGTTAAGATTATTAAGAGTACAGGAAATGTAATTCAGTTATGCAAGGTACACCAGAAGAAAAAAAAAAAGTCGTTTATTTGTCAATTAATCACAAATACAAGTGCCTAGAGATTGCAAAATGCTACTACAACTGACCGGAACAATGTTCAATGGTCTGATAAAAAATAAAAATGGAGCTTTTTAGCAATAACACCTCAAGGTGGGTTTGGTGTGAAAAGAAGGATGACTATAATGAAGAGAACCTTATCCCAGCTTTCAAACAATGGAGGTTCTGTGATGTTGTGTGGCTGTTTATCTTATAAAGGCCCTGGACACCTTATCAGGACTCCATTAAATTCCAGGATATTTAAAATCAAAATATGGCTGCCTCTGCGTGGAAACTAAAACTGAGTTGCTGCTGGATCTTTCAGCAGGACAATGATCAGAAGCATACATCAACACAAAATTGGTTACCACAGAATCAAGCTTGTGCTATGACCATCTAAGTCCCCTGACCTGACCCTCATTGAAAACCTGTGTACTGAAGAAAGAAAAAAAAAGTAGAAAAAGTAGAATTTACTTAAAAAAAAAGTTTTAGTGATTTTTTTTATTTTAAGTAAATTTAACTTCAGTAATTTTTACGTAAAGTTTACATAGTTGCCAATGTTAAAAATTACACAAACAGAATCTCGAATATCAACCTCAGAAAACAAAAATAATAAAAGTAAACATAAATTCCAGTTTAAAAGTAAGTGATCACCAATCAGCTTAAAATTCACAAATGAAATTATTCAAGAAACACAGAATTGCAGCTCTACAAAGTGCAAAACCTCCTGAGTGAAAACAGAATTTTCTTATCTTAGTACACAAACACAGCAGTATTTTTCTTCCCTGAGTAAACAAATGCCACATATATAATAATGTATAAAACATTGACATCAGAAATAATTCCAGTTTCCACTTCCTTTAAGTGATCACCAATCAGCTTATGATGCACAAATGAGATAAAAAAAAAGATTAAAGTACAAAAATCTAATTCCTTTCATATACAAATTAAGAAACAAGTCCAACGTGGTTTTGGTGGACACATAAGTGCAACCCAAGAGTCAGGCAAGTAGCTTGTTCTGCAATGCCTGCAATGTTGGAGACATCTTCAACCCATCTAGCTCAAGAAAAATTTTGAAAGACTCCAAATGTGTACTTTAACTCAGATGGGTCGCTCAGATTAAGGGCATATTCACCGATCAGGCATACCATTATGACCACCTAGCTAATATTGTGTTGGTCCCCCTTTTGGTGCCAAAACAGCCCTGACCCATCAGGACATAGACTCCACTAGTCCCCTGAAGGTGTGTCGTGGTATCTGGCACCAAGATGTTAGCAGCAGATCCCTTAAGTCTTGTAAGTTATGAGGTGTAACCCCCATGGATCGGACTTGTTTGTCCAGCAAATCCAACATATGCTCAATTGGATTGAGATCTGGGGAATTTGGAGACCAAGCCAACACCTCAAACTTGTTGTTGTGCTCCTCAAACCATTCCTGAACCATTTTTGTATTGTGGCAGGGCACACTATCCTGCTGAAAGAGACCACAGCCATCAGAGAATACCGTTTCCATGAACGGGTGTACATGGTCTGCTACAATGCTTAGGTAGGAGGTACGGTGTCAAATAACATTCACATGGATGGCAGGACCCCAGGTTTCCCAGCAGAACGTTGCCCAAAACATCACTGCTTCCACTGACTTCTCTTCTTCCCACAGTGCATCCTGTTGCCATATGATCACCAGGTAAGCGACTCAAACGCACTCGGGAATCCAACTGATATAAAATCATTCTTGATTCATCAGACCAGGCCACCTTCTTCCATTGCTCTGTGGTCCAGATCTGTGGTGCTTTCGGTGGTGGACAGGGGTCAGCATGGGCACCCTGACTGGTCTGCAGCTATGCAGCCCCATACGCAACAAACAGCAATGTTTTTGCTTTGAGGACAAAATGTTCACTGACTGCCTAATATATCCCATCCACTAGCAGGTGCCATGATGAAGAGATTATCAGTGTTATCCACGTCACCTCTCAGTCACCATAATGTTATGCCTGATCAGTGTATGAGTCCCATTAGTAGAAGAGAGGAGAAGATGTTTTACTGACATTCTTACAGTTCGCCAAAACCTCTGTGCTATCGATCATAATGGCAGCATCACTGATACTGCTGCTAGTCTGCTTCATCGCAGCGATCTTCAGAATGTGCTCAGCGCAGGTGTCTTTTATGACTTTTGTTATAATGCAAAACACACACACGCACACACACACACACACACACAGTATGAGATGCAAGTTTCTGTGTGTAATTTTAAACTGTACCATGCTGCAACCTTACTTTACTATTAATCTGTGAATTTCATCTGCTATTGTCACGACTGCATTGAGTAGCTATACTTATGCTGCCGGTTACAATCTAAATAAAGAAAAAGAAAATGTTGCTCCATTCTCCAGATCACTGTCATTTAAATTGCTGCTCTTTCACAAAATCCCAACAATCATCTCAAGTGCTCATGCGCTCCGATTCGACAGCCTTCTGATCGAGACTACATAATTCACGTATAATTCTGCACGCACATTCCGGTCGCAGTCGCTCGGTTCTTTTCCGTCTGAACTTGCCAATCTGTTTTCAAAGTGCCTGCTGTCATTGTTACTGACCTGCCTTGAGCACCTGATTCAGATTATCGTGTTTGCCCGTTATATTCGGTCTGATGATCGCTCGGCCCTGTGCCTGCTTCAAATCTGTGCTTGTTGTTCGGATTTTTTTTTTTGTAGTAAATAACTGAATCGCCTCTGCATCGGGTCTGTCTCATTATCTGTAACAGATTGCTTCACATGGCTGGAGATGATTCAGATCCCCTCTGGACCATGCGCTCAGCTCAGGGGCGTCAACTGGAAGTACAAGTCCAGCAGCTCCAATATCGGGGTGTTCAGGTGCAACAACTTAACGTAGCCATAGCTCGGATCACGACCCAGGGCATCAACACTGCCGGAGATGAAACCCCGTCACACTGTCCTATACCCTGTTGAAAGATCGTTCGCTGGAGTCCCCTCCAAATGCAAGCAGTTCCTGCTCTAGTACTCCATATATTTCAATGCACAGGAGGGCCTCTCTGACAAGTCTAAAATAGCTCAAGTTATCAGCTTACTCACTGACAAGGCACGCACTTGGGCTACTGCAGTTTGGGAACAGGGAGGGGAGCCTTTGACCTCCTATGAGCACTTTCTCTCACTGTTCTGCTGGGTCTTCGATCATGCCTAAGACGGCAAAGAGACTGACCAGAGACTGATGGCAGTGCAGGCTCTGACAAACACCTTAGAATGCTGGCATTTGAAAGCAGGACAAATGAACCATCACTGAAGGGGTGCCTCCCAGCAGGGACTCAGTCCTGACAATATCACTGAGCTGGCATGCTGGGATGATGAAGCCACCCTCGGCTCTCTCGTCGACCTGTCCATCCGCCTCAACAATCTACGAGGGTGTTTCCAGCAAACTGCATATTTTGAGATATATAATTCAATCAGAGATAATAATCATCATGCTTTTTTTCAACACACTATTTTTGGTCATGTCGTTAGCCAGGAATGCACCGTTCCTTTGACCTCATCCAACTCTTCATTCTCTCAAAGCATCCTTCTGTGGTCCAAACACATGAGGGTAAAAGATCAGTGCCGTATGGAGGATGCTGTAAGATCTGAAGTCTCCGAATGGTGTCAAGGGTTGTTGCGGCCATATGAGGGCACAGGTCATCATGAAGAAGAATGCTTTTTAGACACTCGCTCACCAGTGCGGGCATCTCTGTACTGTTGCAGCATTTTAATATGAATTTCACAAGGTTTCACACCCTCCAACCACAAACATCTGATGATACTCGCTGCTCCTCTGTGGTGCAAACAACAAAGAGCGCAGCCATTTGGTGCGCTGGCCAATGTCAACACTGTCTCTAAGAACTTATGTTCAGGAAACAGTTTCTAAAAGAATACACAGAGTTAGTCTTCAAAGTAGTCACAGTTAGATTCTGACTTTCTGCCATTTATCTGGCAAAGAAATGAATACCATCGTGAAAGAAGGATTCAGGTTTTGAAGAAATGAATTCATCTATGCAATTTTTATACCAACTTTTTTTTTTTTTTTAAATGTAGGCCAGTGTGTGCATGTTGCAGTGACCTAGACAAATGGAAATCTGATGGCACGATGTCTACTGAGTAAGCTGGATGAGGTAAACTTCCCATCCAAGGCTTAATATCATGTCTATCCTCGCTTTTACAACTTGTGGCCTTGTGTTGTCGAGAAGGCAGAGGATGAAGCTCTGGGCAGGCAATGTTCCGATTCCTTATTTTGGAGCGATAACTGCCCATTTTATGTTTCAAACTTTGCTGCCATCCATACATGCCTAAAAAAAAGACCTGGGTTCCTTAAGGCAGGGAAATTTCTACACTAGAGCTTCTGTTACAGCCAGTATATGATCAGTATATAGGATATATTCAAAGTATAACAAAAAATCTCAAATGAAACTGGCCAAGGAGATGAGAGCAACAAGAGGCATTTTCTGGACTTCTGGCCAAAATGACAGCATCTGCAGAAGATCCAGGAGAGTGACTCGATATATGATCATTCATGGATGATCATATCTCAGTATCGTCAATATGGACCAAGATCTCTGAGGAATGTTTCCCACACCTTGTTGAATCTATGCCATGAATAATTAAGGCAGTTCAGAAGGACTGGTACTAGCAAGGTGTACCTAATAAAGTGACCGGTGAGTGTATCTGTGCCTATGCTCCGAGATCTTGCTGTCAAGAAAAGAAATGCTCTCCTCAGTGTGGACTGGTGACATGACAAGTTCAACAACATCTTCCAGTGTCGTTAGGATCTGCCCCTATGGTGCATCCTTGGGTACTATTTGCCTAATAAGAAAAGGACGCATGTGCAGCAAGCACAAATTTTAATTTATATTCCTTCCTTGCCGAAAAGTAAAAGTCAGTGGAATTTCTTAGGGGCAACTTGTCAATGTGTTAATTTATGTTGAGCATAATTAATAAATGTGAAAAGAAATAAACAATCACCAAAAATCTGATTTTGCCGCCTTGTGCCTCCTTCTGTTAATAACACGAGTTCCAGGCACGCGAAAGTCTTCGATATTTATGAAGAGTTTAAAAAAGCGCATTATCGCCACCCACTGGACTGGAGTATAGACAAGGCCCTCAAGTTAAAATTACGCGTTTGCTTTAAAGTCATTACTAAGCATACGTAGAACGAATCCAAAATATCAAGTAAATACAATCTTTTAAATTTGCACCTTGCATTTGCAAGAATGGATTAAGTAGGCAACTTATGCTGTACAAGTAAATATAACAAGCTTGCTTTTGTCAAATTTACCTAACCCCAGAATCATTTATTCAGGGTTGATCTGAAGAGGAGAGTGCACAAGAGAGGGCCTAGGACCATCGATGATGATCTGGAGAGATTCTGTAAAAAGGAATGCTCTCAGATACACTGCTCTGTATTCTCCAACCTTATAAAATGCTATGGGTGGGGGGGGGGGGGTGAAGTGAGGTTGTGCAACGTATTAAATGCAGGGGTGCCAATAATTGTGGCGCATGTGGTTTTGTCGAAAAAAAAAAAAAGCGTGGGCGGGGTTTTGTGTTCGCCACAAAGGGGAGTCTATGCCAAGGGGGCGGGGTTCGAGTGTGGCTTCCCTTAGCTAGTTTAATGGCCTCAGCCAGGTTCTTATGCTTGATCATTCGTATTTGATGCCTGAATGTGTGTGTATGAGTTCCCATGCTGTATTATTATATTTTTTTTCACTGTGAGATGAAGGTACGTCACCAAAAGGTGGATTTTTGTTCTAACTTTTTTTTTTTTTTTTTTGTACTGATCTTTACAAGGGGTACCATTAATTGTGGTGGGCGCTGTAGTCGAGTCATCGAGGTTTGGATTCAATGTGTTTGATTCACGACAGCTATCAAAGAGGCTATCTACTACAAAAGCTCAATAATAAGCAGAATCATTTTGATCATGGTGAGTTGTGATTACATAGATAGATAGATAGATAGATAGATAGATAGATAGATAGATAGATAGATAGATAGATAGATAGATAGACTGAACAA
>JAOVYU010000047.1:15173399-15184598 GCA_025674565.1 Synodontis membranacea
TATATATGTGTGTGTGTGTGTATGTGTATGAACTGATCAATAACATTATGACCACTGAGAATAACACTGATTATCTCTTCATCATCACACCTGTTAGTGGATGGGATATGTTAGGCAGCAAATGAACATTTTGTCCTCAAAGTTGATGTGTTAGAAGTAGGACAAATGTCCAAGCATAAGCATTTGAGCCAGTTTGAAATTGTGATGGCTAGATGACTGGGTCAGAGTTTCTCCAAGACTGCAACTCTTGAGGGGTGTTCCCGGTCTGCAGCAGTAAAGATACTATCAAAACTGGTCCAAGGAAGGAACAGTGGTGAACTGGCGTGGAGAGTGAAGGCTGGCCCATGTGATTTGATCCAACAGACGAACTACTGTAGTTCAAATTGCTGAAGAAGTTAATGCTGGTTCTGATAGAAAGGTGTCAGAATACACAGTGCATTGCATTTTGTTGTATATGGGGCTGCATAGCCACAGACCAGTCAAGGTGCCCATGCCGGCCCCGTCAGATGCCAAAAGTGTAAACAGGTGTTGACTGGCCTCCAAATTCCCCAGATCTTATTCCAATCGAGCATCTGTGGGATGTTCTGGACAAACAAGTCCGATCCATGGAGGTACCACCTTGCTATTTACAGGACTTATGGGATCTGCTGCCAACATCTTGGTACCAGATCCCACAGCCCTGCCTCGATGGTCAGGGCTGTCTGGCAGCAAAGGGGGAACCAAAAGAATATTTGCCAGGTGGGCATAATGTTATGCCTGATTGGTATGTGTGTGTGTGTGTGTGTGTGTGTATTATAAAAGTTCAGCTGGATTTAATTTAAAAATAACTCACCAGTGACTACAAATCTCAGTGGGTAATGGAAATCTCTTTTGTCTCTTTCGTAATTTACATAGTGCATACACACCTAAGATAGGTGTTTGCATGTTACAGCTGCCATACGTAACACAACCTCAACCACTGTAACCACAGCTTTAATGAATGCCTGAATTGACAGTTTTCTTTACAAATGCTTGCCATCAGATGTTTAGGGTTAATTTCTATCCTTTGTAACATTTATATCATTTTGAGTCACTTTGAGCAATTAATTTCTGTCTTTTGTAAACCGCTGTAAAGAACAAATCCTCAGCTTCCTGATGATTCCAATAGCTTTGCGCTTCAAACACCAGACAAGATTCAATGTTGAGAAAAAGAAAATGTCGAGTGTCATCGTTTTGCGAAAAAGGGCAATTCCTGGCAAAAAGGCAACACGACAATGACTGACAGCATAAATACACACGCATGCAAACTCATGCTCTCACATGCAAATCTGATGCCCCTGGCGCATTAACCCCAACTGCAGTTTTCATGACTGCACAGTATTCAGAGAAGATACTTTTCAGCCAATTGTACTGTAATTTTCATTACCCAAGGTATGTTCACACAAGGGGTTTTTGCCCTGACATGATGTAACACACAGCTTCTGCAGCTAATTGGAGCCTTTCCTTGGAAGTAAGTGATGTACATGTGATAGCTCTTAATACAGATTTACAATATGAAGCATTTTAATGACTCAGATTCTTAGCTCCAAAAATCAGCTTGGCTTAAAAAATATAAATGAAAAGTGGAATCATGTTACACACATTGTGCCCCTTTTCTCGACTTCTTATCTACTTCCCAAAATCTTATCTACTGTTTAATGGCCATAAAATGCTGTCAAATGAAAGAAGTTAATATTCTACAGTGGACAATGAACACAGAAAGGAGATTAACTGAATGAAAACTAGTAGTAATGCTGTCTGTGGTGGCCACAAATAGAACGTTTTCATTGGAATACAAATCAAATCATGCTAGTTAAAATGTTATGCTCAAATGTATTCTGCCGCTGAGCAGACTTGGGCTTCACTGCACAGATAGACAAAAGATAAAGATTTGTTGAATATCAACAGCATTGGTAAAATGAATGTATACTTGTTTACCTCATGTTTCACAAGTTCGATATGAATAGGTTAAGTTGTTGTATTGATTTCATGTAAAATGATAATATGCATTGTTCCTCTTATCTCAGACCTTTGATTGAGATGACTATACCATCTGTGCTGGATCCCACTCTTGCCCCACCTGGCTGTCATGTGGTGTCTTTTTTCACGCAGTTTACACCTTACTGGCTGGAAGGAGGGCGAGCGTGGACAGACGAGGACAGGGAGAAATATGCAAATACAGGTTAGAATTTTCAGAAGGCCATGTTTGACATTTTTATATCGCTACACACTACTGTGTGTTCAATTTTGACTTGGCTTGATGATTATATTCTTTTTCTTTTTTTCTCTACAGTGTTTGATTGTGTTGAACGTTATGCACCTGGATTTAAGCAGTCAATAGTTGGCAAAGACATTTTGACTCCTCCTGATCTGGAGAGAGAATTCGGACTCACTGGAGGGGTATTTGCATTTTACTACCACTCTTGATGAGTTTTGTTCTGTCGGAAATGTTAAAAAGATGAACATCGTCCTGCTTTGCATGAGATGCCCTTTGACAACAGTAAAATGATTTGCTTCATTCAGAGATTCAGAGGATGTGTTTAAAGGAACTTGTATGTTTGCTTTTCATTATTATTATTATTATTATTATTTTTGCCGCAGAACATTTTCCATGGAGCAATGTCCTTGGATCAGCTTTACTTAGCAAGACCTTTGCCCTCGATTGCACACTACCGCACACCAGTCCAAGGCCTGTACCTGTGTGGCAGTGGCAGCCATCCTGGTGTGTAACTGAATACCAGACATGCTTCAGTGCTAAATTTAACCTGTACTAGTTTTAAAGAATTCCATCACCTAGAATTCACCCTTAACGTCAACAGTGTGAACCCATGAGCACACCATTAAAACCAATCTCACTGATGAATTAGCTTGATTAAAATTATATCTGCTCCTTCTTGTATACTATTTGTTTTGTGCAGGTGGGGGTGTTATGGGTGCTGCTGGCTGGAATGCTGCCTTGACTGTCCTGGCTGACTTCAAACACTGATGAAGTGCCAGTTGGGTCTGACATACATGGGATTCCACACAGCAAAGATGTTATAGTTGTCTGAGCAAACTAAATAAGTCAACTTAAATTAAAAAAAAAAAAAAATCATTCTGAACCACTACATGTAATTTTGCCTTTTCTCTCTTACATGCACACTAATATTCCACTATTATTCTGAATATGATATTCAGAATTTCATACAGGTTATGTAAACAGCATATAACTAAGTAAGAATATTGTCTTTTTTTGGAATAAGGGCAAAAAAATGGAATATTTTGTTTGTGCACGCATTTGGTCTGGTGCTGATGATGTTCACTGTGCAAGTTCAACTTACCCAGACCCTTATATCTTATCATACACTCCTAAATGTTCTACTTTGACTCATTTCTACTGCATGACTGATTAACCTCTGACAATGAAATAGTATTTTAAAAAGCATGTTTTTTTTAATTCAGATTGTTAATTTTGATCTTTCCGTCTAAAGAGGTGGATTTCTTTCTTGAGCACATTGTTAAAAAAAAAAAGCTATAAAAATATCCAGAAAAAAAATACATACTTTGTAGAACTAAAGGATGTTCACAAAATATGTAACATCATCTGCAAAGAATTTCTTTTGAGAAAAACAATGTTTTCTTGTTTAATCTCACACCCTGTCCTTGGCACACTATGTGAGCTTTCTTTAATTGTTCTCTAATGTCTACTTTATATCAGCACAAATGATGGAAATGTAAAAGGAATCTTTGTATGCCAATAAAATTGAATCATTAGAAATGGAAAACTTGTTTGGCAAGTCGGTACAAGTCCTTTGTTTGTAGCACTCATTATATGAATTATAGGCTTATTTTGATTAGCTAGATATCCAGGAGGTTTATAATAATAATAACGATTTCTCACAGATAGTGGACAAGCCATATTTCCTGTAAACTTATGATAACTTACAACATGCTGTGTTAGGGTAAATACGGTCATGTTTACACGTGTATCCTGTGTTTTCCTTCAACATGATCTACTAGTCTTTGAGTTGGAATTTAAACACCTCTCTAGCTTTATGCCCATTAAAATAATAAAGAGAGCTCCTAGGAAGCTGTGAGTGCATAGAATTGATCTGGAAGAACCTGCTGTACAAAACACTTCATAGCACTTACTGTGTTTGTCTCATTAATAGACATTTCATTATCCCATGATTTATTCAGAATGTTGTAACGTGTCATTCTGGGTCTTGTTCTTAAACAGTATGAGTCAAAATATTTAGCTGTCAGTGGAGAAGCACTTTTGTGGTCCTAAAGCTTAGAGAGAGTACGTTCTTCCTTCTTCTTTAAATGGAGAAGTTTGCATTTCTTAAGTGGAAAAGAAAACAACCTGAACGACATCCATCCACCCATCCATAAATCATCTATACTGCTTGTCCAGCAGGCTCAAACGCAGAACCTTCTTGCTGTGACGCAACACTGCTAACCACTGCACCACTGTGTTGCGTGCTGAATGACACACACACACACACACACACACACAGAGAGATAATCTTCAACAGCCTTCAAGGCTTATTTTTTTTAACAAAATTCTACATTTTAATTTTAAAGTCTTTCATCAGTATACAGGGTAGCATTGTCTTATCAAGGTTCGATCCTTGGGTCGACCAGGGTAGCTTTTTGTGTAGCTTTCTGTTGTGGAGTTTGCCTGTTCTCCTCATGTCTGCATGGGTTTCTTCCAGGTACTCTGGTTTCCTCCCGCACTCACATAGATATGTGGATTACGTTGATTGGCTCCTCAAAACTGCCCATAGCTGTGAATGGTTGTTTGTCTCTGTGCCTTCCCTGTCAAGGGTTTACCCCGCCTTACAGCCGTGGTCAGCTGAGACTGGCTCCGGCCTCCCTGTGACCAGCAATGGATAAGCGGTAGAGACAATGAGTGAGCATGGATATATTGATCTCTTTTCACCTTGGTTCATCCTACATCCTACAATATATACAAACTGATCATTTATATGCTCACAGTGGCGAGAGTCCTCACATCATCTCTGCCTAAACTGTCCTTTAGTCTGTCCAGCTCTCTCACTTCCTCATCTATACACTAACTTTCATGAACTTTTATTAACTTTCATGCTAATACCACCATCAATGCCACATCATCTTGAAGATCTATAACTTGCTGGGCTGAATCGCTTAGATAACTCAGTGCAACTGTCTCATATTGCTGCACTGTGGAACTTTCAGTCCAACAACTGTTGTCTCCACTATGTCTATGTTGGATTTCTCTTTAATATGTCATCAAATATTGCTCTGAAATGGTAAGTGAGAAAAATAGTTCTTTTCTTTTCTTTCTTTCTTCTTTTTTTTTTTTTTTGCATTTCGATCCCAAACTGAACTAAAGCTCTTGCCGTTTTGTTTTCAGGAACTGACTGACATTCAGCGAAACCTGATTTAGGAAATGTGAGATTTCTTGTCCTGTTAAACTACACTGTATCTGCACTAGCAGGGTTCTCCTGATGACAGCATGACAGACAATTTATCATTTGTAACAGGAATTACAAAAAAAATTAAAATAAATACAGCATCGGACGAATTCTTATACGAACAAACGCCGGCTCCAAACACTATCGCTAAGCAATTGATTGTGTTTCAGTTTGGAGGCTTTGTTTAAGAAGGTCAGGCCAGTCAAACTATACTTTCTAAATCTCAGCTAGATAACTCTCTCTCTCTATGTGAATGAATGCCCAGTATGCCCAGCAGGAAATTTAAGTTTATAACCACCACTTAGCCACTTCCAACAACAACAACAACAACAAAAAGTCCACACAGGACTCCCACAGAAATCTGCAGCGATCACTCCTGCAGGACGTTATTGTAAGTGGTGTCACTCGTACTGAAGTCACCTTGGATGTCTAACATTTTCAGCATGTAATTTGAATGATGCAAACATGCCTTCTGTTGCTTGTTGTCTGACCAAAGAAAAGAAAAAGGATCAACATTTGCACACTGAAATGTCAGTAGAAAGTCAGAAGAAATCAGATCACATTTGTGTACCTTTTATTATTATTATCCAACCATTAAATGATCTAACGACATTTTCAACAATAAAATAAAGTTATTGCTCGGTCAGTCCATGTTCAACGTTCGAGTATTTGTTTTGCTTTTGATTTGTGTTTGGTGGCACGAGGGGTGAAACAAAAGGGTGACATTCCATTACTTGGCAATTTGGCCGAACCTTCCCTTTAACCACGTGCACGCAGGCACAGTCGGGCACGCGCTAGCGATGCCTTTAAGACGTAGAAGGGGCGGAGCCTGTGTCCGGGCCAAAGTGTGCCGATGCTCAGGAAGCAGAGCACCAGCCTTTACTGCCTGTAGAAGTTTTATAGAGATGCCGTGTAGCTGGTTTTAAAGCTCTTGGCTAAAGTCGAACGTATTGCATATATAGTTTACCGGAAATGAATAATGCTGGATGGTTGCGCTGATGAGGTTCAACATTTGCCGGTTGCTGGGGCTGGGGAGTGGTAAGTCTCAACGCCTTCGGGAACTTTTTCGCTTACTTCGCCAAACTACTTTTCTTTTTTTTTTCCTCTCTCTTTCTTTTTTTTTTCTCCCCTCCACGCTGTCCTGAGGGCTCGGTTAGCTCCGTCTGAAAGAACCAGCGCTTTTATTGACTTTCTTCGGTTCTGTCGTGTTTGACCGCAAAGCCTGACTCAGTTCCTCTCGACTTAGAAGCGAAAGCGAGGCGGTGAGTTTGTACAGACGCCGAGTTGGCGGTGGTGTTGTTGTGGATGTGCTGCTGTAATGCTAGCCGCTGAGATGGAGGCTGCTGCAGCAGCTGGTGTGGAGGCTCTGCTCGCTGTGGATGGGGGGGCATGTTTGCGTGGTGGTGCGGTTTGAGTTCCACGCCACGCTCAGATCACTGAGTCCTCCTGATGTAACGCTGACTGTAGCTACACGACGAGCTCAGAGCGCAATCTGCCTGACCTCAGCCTGGCCGTTTAAAATCTCCACTGATTGGTCTGCGATTAAACCGAGTGCTGTGAGTCACGGTGCAAGTCGAAATCTTTACAAACAAACAAACAAACAAACAAATCACCCGCAGGTCAGTTTGCATTCTAGCCGTTTAGTTTTGCTTCGGATCGACTATTTTTTTTTTTTTCCATCCATATGTCTTCTTTTGCCCAATGAAACTCATTTCACGTCTGTCAGTTTAGTAATGACTTTTTCTACGTCTGTTAATAATAATAATAATAATAATAATAATAATAATAAATAAATAAATAAGACATCTTGGTATATGAAGATGGGTGCTGTAGAGGAGAGTAATCTGTACAATTATAAAAAATTATATGATCATCTTCATACTCCATTAGCTATAGCATGTGTTCACAGACTTTTATTTTTATTTATTTATTTATTTATTGCTAACTGGGTCAAAAGTCCAACTTTTCCAAAGTTTCGCTCATTGTTTAAATGTGCACGATTATATTTTGCCTATTTATTATAGCCGAAGGGCTTTTTTTTTCCCTGTCCCTGTACTTTCCACCAAGTCAACATGAGTTCTAGGCTTACTTTTTATTAACGCACTGAGGTTTGAATTAAACCCGTTCAGATCATCGTGGTGAGTCAGACTGGTTAATAAGTATAAGAAAGTTTCATGATAGGGGTTGGTATTTCTAACTAACTGTAGCAAAATGAATGACCCATGGGCTTCCCTGGTCCCCATATCGGAACAGGCATCCTCGGTGTACTGTATCATCTATAGAAATAGTCGTTTTCACCACACCGTGGCCTTAGTGTTTCCAAGATTGTGTTCCATTTTTATGGAAGTTATATTAAATTAAAGTGGAATCATTTTATTATTAATCATATTTTTATTAAGAAAAAAGCAACTATATCACAGTAATGCAAATTAGGACCCCCCCCCTTACTTTAATTAAACCATAGCAAAAGGTATATTGTGGTGACTAAATGTCAGACTAAATGTTTATGGTTCACTTCCTGTTGGTATTGTGTGTCGTGGAAGTTTTACAAGTCAGGAGCTTTGTCTGTCAGAGTCTTTATCTGATAAATAGATATATAAAAAAATCGAAACAGTGGAAATCCTGCAGAGCTCTTGCAGTCCAGAAAAGTTACCGAGTGAGAGGAGCAGAAAGAAAGAGTGAGAGAAAAACCACAGACACACACACAGCTTATTGTGCTTGGTACATATTTTGATAAGAACAAGGTCAGCTCCTGCCTTCATATCTACAAATGTCCTGGTAGAAATGCAACACATTGACACATCACACAACAGCGAATACAAGGTTTCTACAATTAATAAAGCATCATGGTTACTTATGAATACACTGTTATGATCATTGAACACCCTAAACATTAATTTCCATCACACGTGTCAGCGACTAACCTTTCCCATTTATGTGCAGTTAGAAGCACGAGTGAGAATTATTTCAGTGTTAAATAATTCTTACAGGTGTAAAATAAAAATTGAAAAAATGCAACACTATCCATTTGTTTTTGTTTATTTGTTTGTTTGTTTATTGCACGCACATCGTCATTGAGCCTAACATGCATCCATGATGCATTTTATGAAGTTCAGAAGAGACTTCAAGTACTGTAATGTAATGTCATATTGCCCGCCCCTAGCATTAGATCTATCTCTTGTGCAAGTTTCCTTACCTGTGGATTTAAAAAAAAAAAAAAACGAGCAATGCGACTTAAATGCTGTGTCATCAGTGGCACAGTCACTAGGTTTATATAATAGCTTAAATTCATTGTGAGAACAGAAACCTGTGGAATTCGAGTGCTTGTGTACAAGCTTATTTTCTCTGTCTAGCATTCAGACTGTGAAAACTACAAAAATGCATGTTTTGTTTTTTCTACAAGCCAGATAGCACTGTGTATTATACGATCTGAGAATAACATTTTTGTGGTGCCCCATCCAGTGACACAAAAGGAGTGTGACGAAAGGAAGGGAAAGAATAAAGCCCTTCGGAGTTGCTCTATAGTAGGGGTTGTCAAATGGCAGGCTGCGGTCCAGGTTCAGACCCAGCAAAATATTTCAGCAGGTCAAATTGAAAAATCCTGCAGCAGATCATTCAGTGTGTAAGCAAATGACAAAAAGTGGTTCGATAGCCTGTAGCATATCCTCTCAATAACATGCATCTGTGTAATTAGTTTAGCTGGTGGCAGCTCATTGGGGAAGAGCCTAGCTTTATGGTTGTAGGCATAAAGTCTGAAAGAGAAGGATTTTCATTTCATTTACTCTCATGTGTGATAAGTGAAGTGCTATACGTTTTGTTCCCCTCTTCAAATTCAGAATCGATATCCATCATCTGTTCACAATTCATTTTATTTATAGATGTAGAACCTGAACACTCGCCTCAAACATGAATTTACATACATTATTTATAGCCAAATAAACTTTAATGGCTAAGCAGCAGAACATTTTGTTGATATTCAGTCATGTTAGTTGCTTATCTGGACCTTTAAAGATTAGGAATGTTATGAAAGTGGAGCGTCGCGAACTGAATACCCCGGCTCTATTACTAGATGGGGTTAAAATAAGTGTTTTACAGCAGAACTAATCTAGTTCCGGATTGAGAAACATTACCCCATCTCACACCTATAGAGGTCATTGTATTAGATGGTGCAGTTTGGTGTTTCACTGGACGACGACGAATGAAAGCCACTTTGTGTGAAATCCGTTTTGCTCATTGTTCATTCATTCATTGTTCACTTTATGGATCGTTGTATAGAGAGCTTTATGTTGGACACCAGAAAGAAAGACACTGTACCAAGTAAGGAATCAAACATGACAGGGTACACTGTTATAGGAAAATACTTAATGACTGTGGAGTTGCAGCCTGACTTCCTTATCACCCCGAAGTTTTATTTCATTTGATCTTTTTGTTTAATTTTTATTTTCTAAAATGACATATCCCAAAGTGTTTTTTTCCCCCTTTAATACCACAGCCAATAATTTGCCAATGCTTAGGGATGGGTACCTGCTACTCCTCTTACTGATGCTGCTTACTGATCTGGTACATTAAATATACTCTTATTGGTATTTTTGTTATATTTTTAACAGAAAAGTCAGAGTTTGGGCTTCAGGCTTGCATAACATACAGGTATGCATAACATACCTGGGGCAATGACTGATGAACTACAAGCTAAGCAGTCCAAAACTGTGCATCGTTCCATCTGAATGTGATTTCGCTCGATGTTTTTGCCAGATTGGTCATGTTTCAGCCTTTAAATGGATAAGACTTATGGCACTTGTGGCAACAAGCATCAACTGTAATGAAGTGTAACCACACTTTTGAGCATTTAGTTCTCTCTGCCATCATCACTAAGAGCAGGGGCTCTCTCTCTCTCTCTCTCTCTCTCTCTCTCTCTCTCTCTCTCTCTCTCTCTCAGTGACATGTCTTAATCTGAAACTAAGAAAGTATGTTAAAATGTGCAAGCTAACTTATGTAGCAATAATAAATAGGTAATTTATTTTCTTAATTCCTCCATTGCTATAAGCAATATGACTAACAACAGAGATTATTGATGCAAAGTTCCTTAATAATTTAGCACTGGGGCCCATTTAATACAGTGATTCAGTACCCATCCCTAGTAATGACATTTCACACTACATTTAATGTTGTGGAACATGTGTGAGAAACAAGTTAGTGCCTGTTATGACTTACAGTTGAATTCAGAAGTTTATATACACTCATCATTGGATTCACCAACACACAGTACAGTGGGAAAATCCTAGGAGGTCAGTGCAGATATGAGAAAGGGAATCAGAGATTCACTCAGGAATGTCTCTTGTAGCCAATTCTAAACAGATTCCAAGATCATCAGATCAAACCACTGTACACAAGAAGAAGTTATTGGAAGATGTAGCCACATTGATTTGTGTTGATGTCAAAAAGAAACAAATGTAAACGTGCACCAAAATCTTTTTTTTTTTTTTTTTGCCCCAGATAACGAACAGTTTAAAGAAATGATGTTCATGTCCATGATGAGTGTATATAAAATTCTGACCACAACTGTATGTGATGGCTGCTGTAAAGACTACTGTAAATTTGTTTATTTGCACAGTAATACCTCATGCATTCGCGGGGTTAGGTTCCAGACCCCAGCGCTAGGGCTGCACGATTAACCTTTATCGCATCGATATTGAGGTTTTAACTCCCGCAATAACCTAACCTCAGGAGTCTGAGGTTTTTTCCC
>JAOVYU010000047.1:15266531-15298970 GCA_025674565.1 Synodontis membranacea
AGGGTCGACTGTATTAAGATTTATTAAGCATGTTATGCGTATAAGTAAAATGGCTGATATTATGGCATCACACTATCACCTGCATCTGATATCTATATTCGTCTTGCAGGGGCTGCTGTGACTGATTTTGATGGAGACGGACAGTTAGATCTGCTGGTGACACATGGCGAGAGCGCAGCGCAGCCCATCTCTGTATACCGAGTGAACCAAGTGAGCATCCGACTTCCACCTGCATATGAAACAGCTTCAAAATACAGGAAAATGCATTCTAAGCTGAAAATTATGTTTTCATTCGAACGTGAAAGGAAGTAATTATTTGTGAAATTCCTGTGCATTTTGCCGTCTAGTTATTAGTTAAATTAGCCATTTCATTTCGGTACTCATTAGTAAATCCATTTAGGAAATCTGTCCATTTAAACAACAATAACTGTAGCTGCTGTGACATGGAATTTATTTTAGAGGCTTTCTCCCGGTCGTCCCATGCTGTTGTTTGCGCCTTACAGGGATCATCTAACAGATGGCTCCGCGTGATTCCACGCACTCAGTTTGGGGCATTTGCTCGGGGGGCCAAAGTGGTGATCTACACTAAACGAAATGGCGTTCACACACGTATCATTGATGGAGGCTCTGGATACCTGTGTGAAATGGAACCTGTAGCTCACTTTGGACTTGGTATGTGCTGCTTTTCTGTTTAACTTCTAGCCAGAATGCAAAACACTCTCACAGTTATAGTTTATTATTATATAGCTTAACAGAATCTCTAGACATTGCTGTTAATTTAGACAAATGTGTTGACTAGATGATTAAAAAAAAAAAAAATGACTGTACTCATGTTTATGCATGTTATTCACAATGTTATCTAGTGAATGGCTTTAATGGATTTCATAACAACTATGACAATAAGAAGAGCCAAAGCCAGCTGATATCGAAACAAATGTTAGATATTAACAACTAACATTAGAATCAATGCAATAAATAAATAGAAATATATTATACTTCATAAAATCTGACAGCTCTACTATTAACACATCCATTTCATTTCATTTCAGCATATAAGGGTCAGTGCAGAGTGAAGCAAAATGTGCTTTGCTTGATTCCGCTATGATTCCTGTTTCATGAGGGTGCATATGTCAAGTGCGTTCATGCAGCGGTAACATAATCCATGTGAAAGCCGGCATTTTTAATATCCTCACTGATTAGAAGTCTGTGATGAGACGCTGGTGTACAGGTGCAGAAGCCGGTGGTCAGCACAGGAACGTGCTCCCTCTTCATGGCTCAGTTACGGATGCTCTGCCGAGCGTGGCTTCAGCAAACTCATCAGGGAGCCATCAGCCAGATTTGTAGCAGTGGTAGGAAGCCAATTGGAAGCGCTGAACTTTTCTAAATATGCTGTGAAAATCAAAATTCTCTCCTTCAGTGGTCAAATGATCACCCAGAGAGCCTGTAAATATGTGCGTACCTGGTGCTGGGTACAGCAACGTGTGCATATTTGGTGCTGGAGGTTGGATGTGTGGAACAGGAGCTAAAAGATTGTAAATCATATCAGGTGACTTGAGATCTGAAGGACTACTAATTCCATGTTCTTGGAATAGCTGAGCTTGAATGTTAGCCATAAAGTTCGGGTTTGTAGCTCCCACGGTGCCGAAGATTACATTATCCAAAAATTCAGTAATGTACATTGCTTCATACATTCTCTGTTGGCTAAAAATCTCGTGCCTCGTGAAGCCTTCACTGCTGACTCATCGTTGAATGCTGGCATAAAATTCAGCGTAATGACTTTTACCCTATAAGAGCCCCATGTAGAATGTTTAAGCATAACAGTGTCTTATAGGGCAATCATAAACCTCAGCAGGTGAAATGTCCAATGTTTTCTCCCGAGAGGCACCTGGAGAAGCAGACTGGGTCCTGGCAGGAGCCCCTGCGGATCTGTTTACCTAAGAAATGTTGCTTTAATTAAAGACTGGCAAGGCATCTCTCCATGCTTGACCAAAAAGCGGAATGGAAAGAAATGGGAGCTGCTTGCAGTCGAGCTCTTCCATCATACCTTCCCATATCTGTCCCTTTGAAGTTCTGCAATCTTCTTCTGCCATGTTTATCTTCTTTTGCATCGTCTCAGTGATGATCACCTGGACATTGCCATACCAGCTGTTGTAGTAACTGTAGCCAGATTCTGGTTGTGAAACTACCAGCAGATGGGTGGTGTACTGTACAGTGGGAATATGGATGGGTTGACCTTGGCTAAATATAGGGGTTTTAGGATGATACTTTGCCAAGAGCTGCTCAAAAGCATTAATTCATGGTGTTCTGGCATTCAGTACAATATGCAAAACAGTTACCTCAGTTCTAATCTGGTGGTTGAGCATCTCTGTAGAACATTGCCTGTTATACCACTGGCTCCCAAACTCATAATCCTGTCTTGTTTGCTGTTAGTCCTGAGACATTTACTTACTGTATCAAACAAGACAAGTTTAGTCCGCACTGCTCACAGCTGCAGCCCTGCAGATTCTTGTGCATTTGTTAAGAGCTTGCAACCCTTGTGCCAAACCCAAGCCTACTCCAACCTGGCTTTTGCCAAAGAGCTTCTTGGGAGGCCTTTTCTTCTGAGTGGAATTTTTCCATTGAGAGCTCTGCTTAAAAAGAAGAAATCATTCATTGTGTCTCCTAGTGCTGAGGGGAGGTTACAAAGGCAGACTGTTCTCTAAGTGCTGAGAGGCTTTTTTTTTTTTTTTTTTGCTTCCCTGCCATGTACTTCACCAACAGGGAAAGACGTGGCCACCAATGTGGAGGTGTACTGGCCAGATGGACGCTCTGTGGCCAGACCATTGGAGCTCAGTGACCTGAACACGGTTATGGAGATCGACTATCCAGCAGCTGAGGAGGAAGTGACCCCTGCGGTCGAGATTGAGGTGTGGGCAGTGCTTTGTTGTTGCTTATGATTTCTAAATGGTTCACCCATAACCATTTGAACGAATGGAATGGTTGCTGCATGCTATTTTCAGTATTAATATATACTTATTAGTCTTTGGTAATATAAGTGACTTTGAATGAAACCACAGGCATTCATTCAAATAATTCTGATGTAATCTTTTTTTTTTTTGTCGTTGTTTTCTTTACAAACTGTTTATTAAACCTATTTGTCCGATCTTGTTGAGCCAGCAACAAAAAAAAAAAAATAGGTAATTTTTTTGTCTTGCTCCACTTTAATCAAGGGTTTAAAATGATGAATCTTTTGCAGTGTGGACATGGATTTTTTGTTAACGAAAATGGTCGATGCACTGGTAAGACTCAAAGCCTTTACAAATTGTTTAGTGTCAGTGTAACCCCTCAAACTGTGTTGTCATCTGTCACTAGACTGTTGCAAATCCCCCACATGCTATCCTTCATTCCACTGCCTTGTAACTCCCAGATCAGGATGAGTGTACACAGTTTCCCTCTGTGTGTCCCCGTGAGCGTCCTGTCTGCACCAATACATATGGGAGCTTCAAGTGCCGCTCAAAGAAGAAGTGTAACCAGGGATATGAGTCCAATGATGAGGGATCAGCCTGTGTGGGTGAGTAGGAAACTGCTGACTAGGGATTAATAAAGGAAAGAACTGTCATGGGACCTTCCAACTGTCATGCTGCTTTAAGCTTTCATGAACTGCATCATTTTTAAGCCCAAGCCTGTGGCACATTTATGGCCAAATCTGAACAGCCTACAGCTTTCCCATGATGCTCTTTTCTATTTCTACTTTATAGCTTCCAATTTTTTTGTTCTTTCTTTCTTCCTTTCTTTCTTCCTCTCTGTACTGTCTTGCATCTTCAGATCTTCACTAAAATGTCATTACATAAAAAACTGTTACATAAATGTGTCTATGTTCTGTCTGTGCTTTCTGTCTGCAGCTCAAGTAGCATACTTTGAGGAAAACAGATCTTCTGCTTTCAAGCATTGGCCTTCTTACTTCTGGTTACTGTCTCTAACTCTGCTCTCTCTGCTCACTGTCTGACCTGCTGATGGCTTCCTTCTTCCTCATCATCATCACTCCTCCTCTGCTGTCTGCTGTGCTTTCTCTCTCTCTCTCTCTCTCTCTCTCTCTCTCTCTCTCTCTCTCTCTCTCTCCTGTGTATTGGGAGTCAACTGTAAACCGAACTCTTTTTTGGACTCCCAGCTCTCACCCTGACCCCTGCCGTGTCTCATTTTCTGCTCAAATACTTGTAGAATAGACTCTGTGCATACCCACCAGAATGTACAGGAGTGTTAAAGAAGAAAACATTTTGAACAGAGTTTCAAGAAAGAAAAAAAAGAAAAAAAAAAAAAAAGAAAAGATTCAACACATCGAGCCGCTGAGAAATAAGAAAATCATCACATTGCTGATGAAATAATGAAGTCTTACCAAATTATTTGCTGTACATTTTCATCTAGGCCTGGATATAATTTATTTTAGTGCAAATATAAAATGGTAATATAAAATTATATTCAAGGTCACAGGTTATTCCTTGGGTGTGGGTTGCAGGTTATTTAAATATATTTAATAAAAAAAAAAAAAAGAATTACTGGTAGGGATTCTCTGAAAACTAGGTTGCCCATTTGCCTCTGCAAGGTATTTTATTTGTTGGTGTATTTGCAAATATTATTTTAAGTTCATTTAAAAAAGATTTATTTCTTGTACTGTATTTCTATGGTTATTTTATTTTTTAAAAAACTGAATAAAGTCTCCCCAAATTATTTGCTGTAGATGTTTCATATTAAGGCGTCGACATGATAAAGTTATTTTACTTTGCTGTGAATATAAATTGTTAATATGAAAAATATTAAAAGTCACAAGTTGTTCCTTGGGTGTGGGTTGTAGATTGTCTGCAGGTTAATATTTAATAAAATGGATCAACAACCAAATTCCTGGTGTTGATTTTATGAAATCTACATTAAGTACGCAGTTTGCTTTTGCAAGCTGTCATATGTTGGCTTTTGGTTCATAAATTAAATGATGATGAAGATGATGATGATTATTATTATTATTATTTTTATTATTATTATTATTATTATTAGGGGTCCAAATGTGAAGTGGTCTGATCATGGCGCTATAGCGCAAACATTTTTTTTTTGTCCTATATCTTGAGAACTGTGAGTTATATACCCAAAATTCTTTTTTCCCCTCCCACAAATTTTGGCCATAATGAATTTTTCGCTAAACTGCATGATAAACCGACCTTTGCAAACTAGTCCTAGAATCCTAGGATTTTTGACTGATCTTCGCAAACCTGGTTTAAAAAAAAGAGTATACAACCCCAATTCCGAAAAAGGTGGAACGCTTTATAAAACATAAATTTAAAAGAATGCAATGAATTTAATACAATACAAGGACAAGATATTTACTGTTCAAACTTTTGGTAAATGTACAGTGATTCTGGAGTTGATGCACGTTCCAAAAAAAGTTCGAACCAACATACAATTTCTCAACATTTCAGTTTCTCAACATACAATTAGAAGAAATTTAGGGATTCCATCATCTACGATCCATAATATCATCAAAAGATTCAGAGAATCAAGAGATATCTTTGCATGTAAACTGAAAACACTATATGCTTGTGACCATCGAGACTTCTGGTGGCACTGCATTAAAAGCTGACGTGATTGTATAAAGGACATTACTACATGGGTTTGGGAACACTTTGGAAAACTGTTGCTGGTAAACACAGTTCGTTGCTGCATCTACAAATGCAAAGCAAAAGCCATATATCAACAACATCAAGAAACACCACTGACTTCCCTGGGCCCGAAATCATCTGAGATGGATTGTCGCAAAGTGGAACAGTATGCTGTGGTCTGAGGAGTCAATATTTCAAATTGTTTTTGAAAAATCATAGAAGTAGTGTCCTCTTATGGAGCAACATATGCTGCCATCCAGACGGCGTCTTTTATAGAGACATCCCTGCTTATTCCAGAAAGACCATGCCAAGCCACATTCTGCACGTGTTACAATGGTGTGGCTTCATAGTAAAACAGTGTGGATACTATTCTTGCCTCGCTGCAGTGAAGTGAAGCACAAAATACAACAACGGAGACCACGGACTGCTGAGCAACTGGAGTCGTATATCAGCAAAAAATGTAAAAGAATTTCACTTCAGCCATTAGTGTCCTCTGTTCCCAAATGCTTCCTGAGTGTTGTTAAAAGAAAAGGTGATCTAACACTGCGGTAAACATGCCCCGTGTCCCTATTTTTTTTGGAAAGTGCTGCAGGGATCAATTTCAGAATAAGTGTATATTTTCAAAAACAATAAAGTTTATCAGTTTGAACATTAAATATCTTGTCTTTTAAATAAATGCAATCAAATTTAAGTCAAAAAGGATTTACAAATCACTACGTTTTGCTCAGCATCTTTTGTGTAATTTACTCAAAGAGCTGTAACTCATGATTGCTTGTGTGTATCCAGATGAAATGTGAAAGGCATATACAGTATAGGGCAAGAGTCTGAGATCAGGTGCAAAGTGGGGGGGTATAGTTGGACATTGGGAGTGGAACTAAGATGAGAGAACTGTTTCTCACAACCAAAAGTCCGACTGAGCTGAAATATGGTGCATCATTATGCTAATCTGTAATGGGTCTTTTGAGGGTTAGACTTTTCATCACAAAACCTGAATGATGGGTCAGTGCACGGACCCACTAATCGCACTCAAATTGCCCACTGGGGGGTGCTGTTCATATTTTTCATACAAAAAGGAGTATCTCTGTTGAAAAAGAAGACCCACATTGAAATTTCTTGTTAGTGTTGATTCCTTGGCTCAAGCCATACAGTATCTATATTTTATATATAACACAAATCATGCAATGCATGTATGGCATGAGGTTTCTGAGGTGATATGCAAAGTTTGGAGTATAACCATTCAAAATGGGCAGAGTTCATTTGAAATAACTATTTCTCAGAAACAGAAAATCCAATCATGCTGAAATTTGGTGTGCTGCATCAATGTGCTAATCTGTGACTTGATTTTTAATCACCACTGAATTACTTGACAAATATGGCCACCTTCAGCCAATCAGATTTAGGCAGGCAGTTCACACAACTAACACTGACCTACTGTTACAAAACTTCATAAGCATGTTCATATAGATTCTTTATTGCTGTATATACATTGGAAAATACTGGCCACTTGTTTCCTAAGATGGCTTGGATCTCACAGATCGCAGTTTGTGACAATTGTTATTATTATTACTTCCTTCCTTCCTTCCATCCTTCCGGCCTTCCTTCCTTCTACCCAGGTTCTGCCAGAAGTTGGACCGAGAGTTTAAAGAATTGAAGATAAATTTCAGCTACATTTACTGGCCTGATGAAAAGGTTTTCATCTACTGCCTAATGGTAACATACTGCACTGCACTTAGTATTTTTATCCTTAGTATTTTAGCAAGCCATGCTAAGTCATTACAAACAAAATCTACAAGATTGGGCTTTCTTCTGTGGTTACACATCTGCCTATTTTGTTGAGGAGACCACATGTTTTTTAGTTCCAGACTAGAATTACTTTCTTACATTTCAAACCTGATATCCCCTAGATGTATTCTGTCGTAGAGTCTTTTGAACACACAAATATTTCTCAGTACATCTAATGTTTTGTTTTCATTAAAATTTGGGTTATTGATTGCAGATCAACATATTTTGCCTCTTTTGGAATCTTTCAGCAGGATGTGATGTGGGCTGGTTTTGCTTTCTGCACACCATATTGACTGAACTGGAGAAACGACATGTGTTCATTTTGCAGAAAATTAGCTTCTTATTGAAGTATGCTCACAGTAGTGACTCACTGGAGATATGAATCCTGCATGCTTCTATGCTGGATAGTGTGGACATAGTCACATCTAACCTGAAACAATGTTCAACGCCTTACAAATTGTGGCATTAGGACACAAAATAGTTTAGTATCTCTGAAACTATAAATCACTTTATTATGTTTTTTCCACTGAAAGCTCGTTTAGTGGACTAGACAAATGATACTGGTCCCCTTTAAGATTTGCAGGGACACATGTAGAGAAACCGTTGGCGATTGGGTAGCATATGTTCAGCCATCTGTTTCAGACAAGGTTAGAGTGTGTAAAATTGTGCATTACAAGCACAAGCATCTCCACCAGGAGTAATCAAGTAAACTTTGTGAAGGTCCAGTTTTATAAAATTCCTTTCTCACAAAGGTCTAGATAAGTGATTAACGTATCCGAATGGTGGCAATTAACTCTTTAACTCTTCACCATCATTGACTCGTTTAAAAAGTTGAGACAAGTGGTCATGTTTTGTTGGTGGTTATGTTTCACTTCACATGAGCAATTTTGACCAACACCATAGACTTTTTTTTTTTTTTTTAACCTGAAACAGAAAACACATACTTCTCCTCTGAGTCTGTTCATCTGAGAATTTCATTCTCATCATTAATGTTTTTGTAGAAAGCCATGTTGTTACTTTTAAAATCAGAACCCAGAAGTTAAATGAAATGAAAAATAAATGAGGAAAGTCTCTCAACACTCATCCCTTTCTCAACCTTCAGGTAAATATACATAAATTTGTGTAATTTGGGCACAGCAAGCCGCATCAGAGGATAGACTACAGAACTTCAGCTACTTCATGTTTACAAAAAATAGTCACAGAATAGTTCATACCTTGATCAGTTCTCAGTATTTTTCTTTTGAGAGTACGCTTCAAATATTTACCACATTTTACGTTTGTCAAATTAGACCGATCTTACCCGAATCATGAATAGAGTGAATTCGTCAAGACTAGGTTAGGTTAACCCTTAGATTTAGTGTTAGGGTTGGGGTAAAGGGACAGATTTTAAGGGTTGGAGTTAACCCCTTACAATGCACTGGCACACAGGATGTCTTGTGTTGTACCTAACTCAGAGTAAAGGACTATGAAGTGAGAAAAAAAGGGAAAGAAAGAAAGAAAATACAAAAAAGAGATGGGGCACTAAAAGAAGTGTTAAAGTAACTTTCTTATCTTGGTCCCCTTATCTATGAGTATCTATGAGTATCTATTTCTTATCTATGAGTAAAGGCTAGGGTTTAGAATCGAATAGTATAATAATTGTTTCGGATTTGGGTTAAAATTGGGGTTATTATTAGAATTTGGAACAGGGTTAGGGTTTTCGGAAAGGGGATTCAGGTTATGGTTTGGAAATGGGTTAGGGTAAGGACTGTGGTTAGAGTTGGGGTTTAGGATAGGATTAGGATTTAAGGGTTGGGATTAGGGTCTGGGTTAGGGTTAGATTAGGTTAGAATAGAAAATCTGTCTCAATGCATATGGATTTGTTAAGATACTTTGTTAATAAGTATGTAAATTTGTTAATATATTTACAGTGCTATATGATGAAGCCTGTTTCTTAAAAATATGCTGTACAATTATCAATGTCTCCCAGATGGCCGATTAACAATTTATATAGCAGACCAAAAAGGAGAACAAAACAGCATGACCATAAGACGATTAACATAATTACATCTGTATTCACAGCATTCCTCAAAATGCATTTTATTACCATTAGTCAATTTATATCATCTTTATATCATTTTAAATTGTGAGCTATATCCTGTTTCTCTACTCTAGCCAATGACAACTCTAGAGTGATATATGACTTTGGGCAGCGATAGCCTGGTGGTTCTCCAGAAGTGGCCCATGGTATGTGGTGAAGGCTAAAAAATTTATTTCCCGCTTCACGTTTTGTGGTTCTGCTTTAGGAATCAAATATGGCAAAGACATCAGAAAAATCATCCAGCATCTCAATATGCTGTGTAAACACTGAGTAATTGCTATATAATTAGGGTATGATGCATAAAAAAATACTTTAGTGCTTCATAGTTCCACTGAGATGAAAAAACAACAGGAAAAATGTGCGGTGATATATATATATATATATATTTTTTTTTTAAAAAATCTGTTAAGCAAACATTGTTACGGGATATGCAAAAAGTGCTCTGATTAAGTCTCAGTGGAGTGATAATGGTCATTATCTTGAAAATGAAATGTTGAGGTCAGCGTGTGGAATGAAATGCGTCCAACGATGAGGGCAGTTCAGGTTTTTAAGGTGCAACTGAATGGAGAAAGCAGGCAAGCGTGTGAACAGCAGAGAAAGCAGACGCCTAAATACATCGAGACTATGTTTGTGTCTTTCATTTGTACTGAATAAAGATCTGTCTTTGCAGAACGAGCTGTTACTGATGGTTTCCCCTGTACAATAAAATCTGGACTATTTTCTGGCTTTTTGCAAAGCGTGTTTGGAAACAGTGATATATAACATGCTTGTGTCTCCAACAATGCCAAGCACTGTCACACATGTAGGAATGTTGAAAGTCATACAAAACTGTGTGTCAGGGAAATTTATGACTAATAATTGGAGAATTGTGAGTGTGTAGATAGAGTGTGTGTGAGAAGCCAGATTAGTACAGAATGGAGGGGGTGTGGGAAGAGAGATTAGATCTGGAAGAGGAAAGCCGAGCAGTCTTCGCCTGCCATGATGTGAGGTCAGTGTCTGTTTGTTGTCTTTGAATGCAGCATTAGATTCCTAAGGCTAGGTCAAGCCCTTTGATGGGCCAGTACGTTTTGGAGGCTGAAGAACGTAGGGTGCTGCTCTGGGCAATAAGCCATGTCTCCCATGGTTCAGAGCAAGCGGAACATACTGCTCACACCACTGACATACCTGTTTACCCAGGTGCTGTCCTCTGGCCATTGCTGGGCGATTGGCCAGAGAGGTAAACGAGAGACATTGGGTCCAGGCATTCCAAGGCACATAGTGAATCATGACATGTAATTCAGAGGAAAACAGTCATATGGTGCTTTTCAAATATCAAACGTATACCACAATCATTTGCTTCTGCAATTAGGCAAGGATCGAACTGTTCATTTTCAACTGAGGTAGCCAGGGATGAAGTATCGTTTTGGCTTTCATGGTTAACTTTTCCCTGCATTTGATTTGGTTGGGATAAAGATCCGTCAAGTTCAAGAAGTGACAAATCTGTTATAACAATCAGCATAGAAAAAAAAATTACACGGCTTCCACAAATGCCTTAAAGCTTATAGCGACATGCAAAGTTATGCACAAAGATAGTGGCATAGTGTTTTGAATAACATTGGCTCTAGATGGATAGATGTACCACAGAGATGTATACAGATAAAAAAAAGTAAAAAAAAAAAAAAAAAAAAAAAAAGTACCAGTCATTTAAAAATCTCTTAAGCAAAGAGTATTACAGGATATTGAAAATGAACTGACTATGTCTCAATGGAGTGATGTGTCATTGTCTTGAAAATGAAATGTGTTCAAGATAAGAAGAGGTCAGTCTGTGGAATGAGGGTCTTCCCCTGAGGAGGGTAGTTCAGTGTCTTGAGGTAAAGGAAAACCTGTTTCCTAAAGACAGCAGCCAAGGAGCGAACCAAACGTACAACCAGTATGGCGTTTTGTGCTAAAATAAATTGGGTCAATTACAATTGAAACTCATTGTTAAAGTTTGACCTCTTTTTCAATATCTGTGCATTCTGTGTACCATGTTTGCATGCCGGCTTTATAGTTACTTATTAGCTAGAAATAAATTGTCATTAAAATCTACGGTGAAAGTACAAGCAAGTAAAAACTACAGTGGGATATACTGTACGCCCATCAGTCAAGCTGAAATTAACATAAACAATGAAGGATGTTTTAGCAATAACTCAAAGACTATCGTTTGTGTTGGTGGTTTCTTTCCACAATGTGTGGTCCACTGGTTATTCTGGGATTTGGAAGAATTTGTTGGAGGTTATGAAAGGTTCAGGCTTTTTCTCAGATACTTCATCTCTGTTATGAATCTCAGCACTAAAGGTCTCTAACAACAAAGCTTACTGCCATAGTCCTGTGTACAGATTTCTAAAGGCACAACAAAACCTGCATCAGAATTTGAGGCTGAACAGTTCTAGCCAAGGACAACACAGTAGGCCTTCTGGGGGAAAGTGAATTTTGTGGAGTGTCCAACTGAAAATTTATAATAATAATAATAATGAAGGGTGGGAGTAGGTAGAGAAAGATGAATATTGCACTAATTACAGTGTCTGCAAACTTGTTAATGATCGCTGGAAGAGAAAATGAGAAGTGCTTTAGCAATTTGAGAAATGCTGTTTATTAAAGCTTTACCCTTTTTTTATACTAATGTGTTCACTTGGCAACCAGGAAACAAATGAACTCCCAGAACAAACAAACTTTGGTCAGAAAGGTTCAACAGAAACCTCGAGACAACAAGAAAGGAACTGGTGAGATGGAGACATCAGGTCCCAAATATGCAGGTTTGGGAAGGTTACTTTAAAAATGTATTCCGATACGATTACTAATTACCTGCTAAAAATGTATTCAGTAACCTAATCTAATTACCACAAAATTAAAATAATGTAACTGATTACTTTCCGTTACTTTTGGATTACCTCAGTACCAAATATGTGGATGATGACAGCATTTTCAGAGCTGGAAAGCCGAACCTGCACTGCACTGTGATGTCGTTCGTCTTTTGTGACAAAAGTCATCTTTTAAGGACAAAATTATGGTGAAATTTCTACCCAGTGAAGGCCCTTTTTCACCAGACGCCATGATAATGAACTGGTGACCAGAGTGATGTTGTGAGACTGGTGAAGTTTTGTAATGTGTGCACATGGGCATATAGTATATGGCTTTTATTTACTGTAGGGCTGCAACTACCTATTATTTTAATAATCAGATCTGTCTATTATTTTTTTTCTTGATTATTCAGTTAGTTTTATTTTTAAAAAGCTATTTATTTATTTATTTAAATTATTTATAATTTATTTATTATGATTATTTATTTCAAATGTTTTTGCAGCATTTTAATCAGCACCACTACAGTACTTTCTTAACTAAGATTAATTCAAAAGCAGTTCACTAATTACATCATGTCTACCAAACGAGACCCTCAAACTAACTCCAGGTGACGTCAACTCAATGTCTGTACAGCGTTTACTGTTATCACATTTTTAATCACTCAGCACACTTTTTGCGACAGTATGTCTGTATTTCAAGCCAGGATTTGTTCAGATTTCGAACAGATCAGTACAAACTAAGGATACCATAAATACCAGCTGCCTCTCACTGAAACGCTCAGATGCTAACATTTTGTTTGCTGTGTGTGCCCATGACATGGATCATTTTCAGTGTGTGGAATCGACTCCAAAGATTTACAATTGACTCTTAGATTTCGACGAGATTAGTAAATTGCAGCGTGGAGAATTGGTGCTGAGAATTTGACACACAAAACATACATTCAGTACAGTATATTGTGTATGCTATGAATATTACAATCGTTTATTAGCACTACTGGGTTTTTTGAAGCTAATTGAATTAAATAGCTTCGCTATTTGCTGCCAAACTAAACATAACAAAGCTGTTATGGATGGTTCAAGCAGGAACATAACACTTCTTATTACATTCCCACACACGAATGATAATAATACTCACATTAAAACACATTTTATGTCATGAGGCTTGTAGGGTAGTGTACCATAAGGAGTTTCAGTACTGTACAGAAAGTCTTACTGATGTTTCTGCTCCGCTATTTCACTCAAATTAACACAGTGATGTAGTTCAACTAATAATTCAATTATTGCCAATTATTTGTGTTAGAGACGTTTTATTGATTTTGTTCATTTTTTTGTATCCTAATTTGTATTCCATTACTTCCCAAGCCTGCCAATATGTTTGCACACCCATAAAAAAAAATGCAAGATTGAAGTCTGCAGCTGAACACAAGGATGAGTGTTCTCTGGTCGGATGAAACAAAATTGAAACTTAATCAGTGCTATGTATGGCAAAATTAAAAGGGTGAGGCTTTTACCATCCCAACTGTAAAGCGTGCGGGTGGCAGCATCATGTTGTAGGGTGTTTTCCTGGCAAAGAGACTGGTGCACATAAGAAAAATAGAGGATTATCTAGAAATATTGAAGCATCTCTTCAAGACATACGCCAGAAAACTCAAGCGCAGTTGCAACTGTGTCTTTCAGCAAGATCGTACACATATCATTACCATTGTAACAAATTGGCTTAAAGACTGCAAACTGAAACTTAAAAGTTCAAGTTTAAGTAGAAACTTTTTGGCTTGACCTCTCGTTGCTGAACATTCTGCATTCATTTCTGTGGGAATAATGACCCGGAAAAATGCATATAACTTGGGAATGGTTTGGAATGTTGCTTAGAAAAGAAAAAGCTGTCTGCGTCGTCCTTGCCACAGACTCAGATTTCAACTTCAACTCCCGTCATTCTTGGCACGGCTCACTGAGTCACGGTGCGCTTCCTGGTTCGCAGCTCTGTAGGGCTACAGCAAAAGACTCCCATCTCCCATCTCCAGCATCTCCCATGCTGCTCTGTGGTCTTGTGCAGATGCATGTCGTCACATTCAGAGTAGGATATGATAATGCGTGTCTCTCTCAGCTTATCCGTGATGCGTATTCAAATAAGGCATTATAATGAGCTCGCAGCAGGGGTTCATTGAAGAAAAATGACCATAACTCAGACATTATCAACATAATAGCACACTTCTTCACTATGGCCTGGACCTCTGTGCTGAATTTGAGGTCACTAGCTTCCAACTGTAGGAAGAAACATGTACCAAAGCCAGCTCTGAATGAAGACAGGAATTTGGCTTTTCAAGTCAAATTAACTATTGAGGTGGCCATCACAATGCCCTGATCTGAAAAATCTTTGGACTGAGCATATTTGAGCAAGGAGGCCCTCAACTGTAAATGTACTGCTATGAATTCTTTTGGCCTGCTTGAATGTTAGTTTAATCAAGAATTAATACAATCAAATTCTATTTTCAGTGATCAGAAGTGTTCTACCATCACAGCAGAAAGACGTTAGTCTTTTTTATGAGGTAGTTGATTGCCCAATGATTTCTCCCAGGAATACTTCAACATGAATTTATGTTCCTGCAGTTGGAAACATTATTTAATCCACTAGGCTGTCAGTGTCTTTTGTCTCACAGTTGTTTTCCTTGTTTAACACGCACTGTGGATCATCTAGCCTTACATCAGTTCCTTTCATTTGTTCCACGCTCTATCCCTTAGTGAGCACAGCTATCATGTCTTACTTGTCATGGTGCAGAGGAGCTGAATTCTGATGCCTCTACATCATCAAATATTGAGGATGGGAGAGAGGTCTACTAGTTATTATTCCAAATTGTTTCATATTTGGGTAGTTTGATATTTGATATCTGGATAAGTTACAAAGAGATACTTTAGTTTGTATGTTTGATAAAGAAGGCCTGAACATTCATCGCAGAAGTGACAGATGGTTGTTGACCTGCACAAATCAGATAATTTATCTAAAAATACACAAACAGTTAAAAATACCAAGTACAATTAGGGCCAGAACAAAAAGATTAAAATGTCATAAACAAATGTCACACTGTCTCCCAACACACAGACAGAGTGAGAAGGATTGTGAAGGAGGGAAAGAAAGCATAATCTTGTGGCTGTTTATTTTCAAAATCGCTGTTCAAGCATTGCAAGAGAGAAGAATTGCAAGAAAGAAAGCCCTCCCTGACAGCATGTCACAAAATGCAGTCACCAAAACCACAGAGGAAACCAAATTTTAACTATTTGGTCATGCAAACAGTCAGCCATTTTGGAGATGAAAGAGAATTACATGCAAGAAAAAGTACCTAACTCTCTATTGTAAAATGTAGTGATGGATGAATGATACTTCAGGCTTTTGTAAAGATTGATGGCATCATGAATTATGCTGAATACCTGTATATTTCAGCACAAACTAGGTTGCTTTCTGTCAGGAAGTTAATACTAGGCCATATATACTTCCAAAACAACAAAATAGTTAAATAAGCACCATCAGTGTTTTGAAGTAACCATTTCAATCTCTGTATTTGGCACTCTCCTAGAAACCTGTGGTCTAGAAAAAGGACATCCTGGTGCAAAAAAAATAAGAATATACAGCAGCTTGAAATGTTCTGCATGGAGGAGTGGAAGATTACATTTTAAGAACGATGAGTTTTGGTATTCTTTTTATATAATAATATTTTCTCACTTTAATTAAAGGTGCCACTAATTTCAGATTGTACTTTATCCACTGTATATGTTTACCAAGCAGGATGTGTAGTTGGATCACATATAAAAGAGAGCCTTTTCTCATTTAGAACAGATCCACTGTTGTGTGACGGAGCAGTAAAAACACTGGAAGCTCTTGTAAGATCTAAGTTCCTGTAGTGACCTTTTGCTACAGGTGTGTTGTTCCTATTAGAGAACTCAAATCTGTTTCTTTAGGTTCACATGACCCCGTGAGGCTTATCTCTACACAGTTTATGAGAGGGCTCTGACTGATGAGCTGCTTTCTATTTTTCACTTTCTTTCATTTTGACATCAAGGACAACAGTACACTCTGTCTTAACTATTTAGACTAAGTCTGTGCATAAAAAGTGTCTTCCCCCCCCCCCCAAGATTAAATCTCCAATGTAATGTCAACTCGCTTTAGTTTTTTCTAGCCATTGTAAATGCATTTGAGGTTTCCTTCAATAACACTAGGGCCAGGTAGCCATCTTATGAGACAATGTTCTGGATGAAAAACGCAAAAATGTCATCATTTGGCAGAACAAATAGTAGCTACTAATGCCAAAATCATAGACGTAACCTTCAGTTCCTGGCATGGCATACGTAACTGTCAGATCAAGGACAATGTCATTTCCTCTGAAAAGGAAATATATTGCTTCCTCCCTAACCAATAACTGTGTTTAATGTCAGAGAGAAGAGACTTGGGGTAGACTTGATTTTGCCCTGAGGCACCTTGCTTATAGTGTGAAAGTGTCCCTCATACAGCACACAGCAAAATTCAGCTCCTTTCTTTATATAAGCTACTGTATGTTGTTCTTCTAGAAAGGATCACAACAAACCAGAATCACACAGAAATATTGGAAAGCAAAAACAATTTAAATGCAATGTAATTTAATAAGTTAACAACAAACAACAATCAGCAATCAAAGTCTGTGAAAAATATGTTTATGTTTCTAATGAGTAGCACTGTAGGACTCAAATTTTTTGTCCATTCTTGGACTCAAATCAGGTCTCAAGACATTTTCTGTATTGACTTTGAGTTTGTGTTGGAATTACTGGCATTTGTTATTGGACATGTCTCTACCTTGGCCATCAGTCTCACTAAATATTGTCTTAGTCTCTATCATTAGATTGTAAAAATAATTTTTGTGTTGCCTTTTTTTTCAGCACGCACAAGTTTACCAAGAAGTATGCTGTCTTCTAGGAAATACGGCCTAATCATTGCCACAGTGCATGAACTAAGTAAATGCTTAGCCTTGAAAAAATGGTTTAATGGTTTTCTGTCTCGATCTTGATTCTCACTTTCTTGGCACCTTCAGATTCAGTCTTAACTCAGTCTCAGTTATAGTCCTGGTCTTGCACTCGTCTTGGATTTGACAATGGAGGTCTTGACTCCAGCTGGGTATATAAGTAGGTCTTTTTTTGGTAAAACCTCCTATGAATGCTGTAAATCATTTAATATGAATGTATAATGTGGTACATAATATCCTACTGTATAATGTCTGGCATAAACCTGTATAAATGCTAATAGTTACACACATAAACACACACATATTCATAAATTATATAACATATTACTATTGAAAATATTATAATGTATTATGTAATGTGACATTAGGAAGTCATATACATATACACTTTATCATGTTATTTTTCAGTGAATGACAAATGTCAGTGATATTGCAGACATCCACTCTGTATTTCAGAAATCAAAATAATTTTTTATTTCCATCAGATATTAAGATAGCAATACTATTTTTACAATAGAAAAACAGAAAAGAACAATCTATTGCTACTCCATAAATTGGATTTCTATTATTATATATAAAAATAGCAAGTAAACTTTACCAATAAAATCCTTGTTCAGTAAACATGCAAAAAAAATCAGTGCCCTCTTATTGACACCCATGTGAAGAATTTATATTTGAAAAGTGATACAGCAATGAAATTTTGAGGCCAGGGACATTGTTTTATTTACACATTTTTCCAAACACTAAACATTTTTATGTAGTGCAATTTTTCCTTCAAAAAAATAGCCACCTTTACCATTTCCATTTCATGAACTGTTTTATGCCTTTGAGAAAATAACTGTCTCATTCAGGATCTTTGCCAACTACTTCACTAAGAACATTTTATGGTCATTTATATTATTAGGTTTGCGCATATGGACCTCACTCTTCACAGGTTTCAGTAAGCATTAATTCAAGGAACTGAGAGAGTCAGTGCAAAACACTTATAGTGCTGTCGAGTTTTCTGTTCATTTGGAAGTTTGTTTGGCTCATTACCTTGTTGAAAGCTTTATCTATGGCCAGGTCTGAACCACCTGGCAGAGCCACCCATGTTTTGGGTTAAACATATTCTGGTATCAGAAATCTTGATAGCATTAATCTTCATCAGAGCCCCTGAACCACTTGAACAGCCCCAAAGCTTCAATGATCCACCACCATATTTCACAGTGGGATATCAGGTGTTTTTTTCTTGTATGCACTCCACTTTTGCCAACATGCTGATGGTCTGATTCAAAAACACAATGGCAATTATAGTTCTAAAGACTCCTGGTGTAGTTCGGGTGAATTTTCTGAGAAAATCTGAAAGTAGTTCTTTCTTGCAACACTTCTAAATGGCTTGTTATTCATGAAAGTTAATTCTGAAATTTGACAACCACTATAATCAAATTAACAGTGCAGTTCTAATATATATATATACAGTATATATATGTGTGTGTGTGTGTGTGTGTGTGTGCTGGTCAGGCATAACATTATGACCACCGGGCTAATATTATGTTGGTTAAGTGAAAGTGAAATGAAAGTGAAAGTGATTAATTGTCATTGTTAACACACCACAGCACACAGTGCCACAACAATGAAATGTGTCCTCTGCATTTAACCTATATGTGACATTGTGACACACAGCAGGGGGGCAGCTATTTGTCCAGTACCCGGGGAGCAGTGCTTGGGGGCGGCACCTTGCTTAGGGTACCTTGCTGGTTGAGGGATTCAAACCTGCAATCTTTCGATTACAAGTGCGTTTCCCTAACCATTAGGCCACCATCTGCCATTAGGCTGCCAAAACAGCCCTGAGCATTGACTCCACTAGACCCCTAAAGGTGTGCTGTGGTATCTGGCACCAAGATGTTAGCCAGAGATCCCTTAAGTCCTGTAAGTTGCGAGGTGGGATCTCCATGGATCGGACTTGTTTGTCCAGCACATCCCACAAATGCTCAATTGGATTGAGATCTGAGGAGGCCAGGTCAACACCTCAAATTCGTTGTGTTCAAACCATTCCGGAACCATTTTTGCTTTGTGGCAGGGTGTATTATCCTTCTGAAAGAGGCCACAGCTATCAGGGAATATCATTTCCAAGAAATGGTGTACATGGTGTTCAACAATGCTTAGGTGGTGGGTGTCAAAGTAAGATCCACATGGGTGGCAGGACGCAAGGTTTCGGAGCAGAACATTGTCCAAAGCATCACACTGCCTCCGCCAGCTTGCCTTCTTCCAACAGTGCATTCTGGTGCCATGGGATCATCGGGGAAGTGACACACATACACCCGGCCATCCACGTGATGTGAAATAAAACATGATTCATCAGACCAGGCCACCTTCTTCTGTTGCTCTGTGATCCAGTTCTGATGCTCATGTGCCCATTGTTGGCAATGGATGGGGGACAGTGGCTATGTAGCCACATACGCAACAAACTGTCATGCACTGTGTATTCTGACACCTTTATATCAGAACAAGCATTAACTTCTTCAGCAATTTGAGCTACAGTAGCTCATCTGTTAGATGGGACCACAAGGGTCAGCCTTTGCTATCCATGTGCATCAGTGAGCCTTTGCCACCCATGACCCTGTCGCCGGTTCACCACTGTTCCTTCCTTGGACCACTAAGATAGATACTGACCACTGCAGACCAGAAACACCCCACAAGAGTTGCAGTTTTGGAATCAGACCATCAGCATGTTTGTGAAAAGTGGACTGCATACAAGAAAAAAGCACCTGATATCCCACTGTGATGCTCTGTATCAAGCCATCCCAATTTTTCCTGCTTCTCACACATAAACTTTGAGGACAAAATATTCACTTGCTGCCTAACAAAAATGTATTCCTTAATGGTTTACATAATTCTGGCACATATATTTTTTGAGAGAACATACACCATTATTTCAAAAAGTAGCTGTAATTGGAGATTTTTGTTTGAGAGAAAAGTTATAATTAATGTTTGTAATATTCATTTTATACAACCTTATTTTGTGAAGGGTGTCAATAATTCAGGAGGGCAATGTATGTACAAACCCAGCCATGATTATACTCGCACTGTACAGATGCATCCACAAACTTAAATTCTCTAGATCAAGCACAGGGAAGACATTTCTTAAACATAGGACAATACAGTTTTTACTTGGTCACTGAAATGACTACTAGTCCAACAGAAGGTATCTCATGCATCTATAGTGCAAGTCATGTATTTACAGCCAGCTCACTGGCTACCAATTGCTCAGCACCAGGTTGGGTATCTCCATAGTGATGAAACATGAAAGCAGCAGGCACAGAAGAGTGCACACTAGTCATTTAATAGTAAGCTCTGAGATGAGTAATTGCTTACCAATGAAGTCTTGGTTTGGACAAAAAAGGCAAGAAAAAACAGGGAAGGAATGTGGAGTGGGCTTTAGGGTATCCAGGTGAGAAACAGAAAGCATGAACAACTGATATGTGATATAAGTGATAAGTGAAGAAACCCGTACTTAATGTCCTGAGGTAAACATGATGACATCATGATTTTTCATGCATAAATCCATCAAGGTGGTTTGATGGGCAGCTTTCTTAATGCATGTGCATATTGCTATATGTGCAACTGCACTTTTCTGTCTGAAATTGGCCCTGGCAGATAATGCTACATTTGGAGTAAAAGAGAGAGGATTACATTTCCAAGATAAGATTGTGCTTTCAGTTGTGAATTCAGTTTATCCTGGTCAGGGTTGTGCTGGACCTTAAGCCTATACTTGGAATACGTGTAATGCAGGGATACACCCAGGCTGGAGCATCAATCACAATGTCTCAAATGGTTAAGGCCTGGGGTTCAAGCCCCAGCACTCACAAGCTGCCAGTGTTGTGCTGAATCTTGGCTGACCCTGTGCTCTGACCCCAACTTTCTAACAATCTACGATATGCAGAAAAAGAATTTCACTGTGCAGTAAAGTTTATGTGACAAATCAAGGCTTCTTTTTCACACATCATCACACACATCTGTCTGCAAATTCATTAGCGCAGCCAATCCATCTACTGGCATGTTTTTGGGAAACTGGAGGAAACCTGAATTGACATGGGACAACATGCACAAAAATTCCATATAGTCAGTAACTTGAGCTCAGGATCAAACCAGGGACCCTGGAGATGTCTATGCTATCTCTTGTGCCATAAGTTATAAACACTAATTTTGGACTAACTGAACAAATTACACAAGTTACAGTTCCTTATCTTCATTACACAAATGGTTTAACCAACAATGCAGAAAATGTGAGGTGCCAGAACCTCCTTTATAGGCATTTCAAACCCATAACTTCTGTAATATTTGACTACCTAACAGTACTTCATTGTGATTGGGCTTGAGCCATTTGACGGTTGAACTGTTACCATGTTGACCCAACCTTTAGATTGCAGATAGACATTCAGCTTTTCTGCTGAAGATCTCCTCACACAACTTTGAATTCACTGGTACATCAGTGACAAGACATCCAGGCCATGAGGTACCAAACAGGCCATGAGGTACCAAATATAATGCCGTACAGATGGAATTCTATTTTGATGTGGGTTTTCTTATCTCCGAAAACAACGCTGCTTGTTTGCCTCAATTATCTAATGTTTATCTTTGTCTCATTTATCTGCAGGATGCTGTTCCATTATTCATGTAGAACATACTGGTGCTCTTCAGTAGAGTACAGATGGTCGAAAATGTTGTCTTTGGAAAGCAGTCAGTTTCCTTCATACCTGATGTAGCCATTCAAGAACAACATTCTTGTTTTGTGTAATTCTTATAATTGATCAACCAACACAAATATGATCAAGTGCATGGTACTGCTATCCTAGGTTTCTAGGATATTACCACTCTATTGTAGGTAATAGCAATGGTACTGTATCTTCCTAATTGTTAACTGATAGAAGTATAAGTCTTTCGATGTACTCTTCTAAACATTTCCAGTCTATCAGGTCCATTGAAATATTTTTTCATCAGGCCATTATGGTACTCGAACAGAATTCTTTTGCAAGAATTAAAGATGATGCATGTTGGTGTTTTATATACTAGAATTGAGAAATCGAATAGAAAGCCTGAAAAACCGATGGAGAAAATTTCTGATGCAAAGTTTTGTTAAATTTGCCTTATCAGCTACTCTTTCAAATATGATCTCAGTAAACAACTTATCTTCATATGTCAAATCCCATATACTGTACCTGGGATTATACAGTATGTACATATAATTTTTATGGTGTTCAAAGAGCCCAATGGCACTATATAACGAATGCAGCTATATCTTAAACCATTCTGACTCTTTGATGGACTCCATTACATTATACACATGAAGTAAAAATATGTAAATCACAATTCCTTTATGATTGTTTTCAGGATTATTCTGCTGAGTATACATAAAGACAAATATAAGATCCTGTGCAAGTTTCAGCCTGGAGCCATCTATAGCGCAAAACTGGCGAAGATGGAAACATATGAGGCAGCTGTTCCGTTGGAGAGCTCATATTAAGCAGCTGCTGATTCAACTTCCTATGAATTTTATCAGCTAAATGCAGCTTATCTGATGTCCAAACCTACACACGCATTCATCAACCACAGCTCAGCAGACAAGCCAAAATTACTAGTAGCTTTCATCTCATGGAGACAAAAGGTCCTCAATGGGCTAAAGCTCGCTTGCATACCCAATGAGCTGAGACGCAGGGAGAACTTGATCCACCTGGGCTCGCTGCCCACACCACAGAACAGCAAACCACTGAGCCACAGGTGAATGGCAGAGTTGGCCAAGTGAACAGAAGCCTCAAGCACTGCACAGGATCAGCAATGGCAGTGAACTGTGGCGGTGCTTCTTAAAGAACACCAGACAGGAGAATGAGGGCTCGGCCACCATCCAGCATTCAACCCAGCTGCCAAATGCATAACAATGTCCAACTGACAGGAATAGATGGAAATGTGATGGGTACACTTAAAGAAATACTTTGCCTATAATACACAAGTAGACTCCTGATGTCTGTTTCAGCATTTGTGGGACATGGTACTGTATATGGAGCTCAGAGATCATAGGTGTTGCTAAAGGAAACACAGAAGATGGTGAAATGATGGGAGTGATGAATGATTTGTGTGCGTAAGATTGGCTTTGACATTCTCTTAAATCAGAATCTGGTGCTCTCATGTTTCAACATGCGAATCTTGGCGATCCCCTTGGCCCCTTGGTACCCATACTCCTGGTGCTGCTCCTCCAGTCACCGAGCACTGCAGCCAGACACGGAGCTACCACTGGAACTGGAGACGGTGGAGCTGCGATCCTCAAAGACAGAGATCTCTATCTGAACCCTCACAGTCAAGGGTTCTATCAGCACATACAGTATTCTATAACCAGGCTTAAATGCTTAATATATATGATATGCAAACTTACTTTAATCCTTTGCATTATGTTGTGTGATTAATATGCATTATGGACAGATGTGTTAGTCAGGCATTTCACTCATTGTCTAATGATGTAAGTAAGAAATAAAAATAATAAAGATAAGCAAGAAATAAACCATAACAGTTACACTGTTACAGGAAAAAAAAAAAAAAATCCGAACAGGGTTGATGTGACACAGCTGGACAGTTTTATTCCTCTTATACCGCTGTGTTACTGATTTGTTTTTGATGACAATCTTTAATTTATTTATTAGTGATATGTCTTGTTTTATTTATTTATAATTACATTTAATCCTAAGGATTGACTGCAAGACGAGCTATTGGTATCGTTTAACTCTCTTTTTTTCTCTCTCTTGAAATGAATAAGAATTACTCCGAATCCTGAAGACTCTCCTGTGGCTTATTAACCATTTACTTATTAACCTTTACAGGGCTCTCACACCTTAAGACTCCTTCCATAAACTTTAAATAAATGTCTTTTAACAGAAAAACATAGCAGTCATTTGAATATAAACAAATATTAGATTACAGGGAGCATAAAAGTCCCTGTTACTGTAGAAACGATGAGATATTAGAAAGTGTACATTAATAAAAACCTGTCATTTATTTTACATAAATGACATAAATACTGTCAGATCTTGCTCTTTTAGGAAATGTATACATACCATCAAATTCCAGAATTCAGCATTGTGGTATTAAAATTATACCTATGCAAACTCAGTCTTAAATAATAATAATCAAATATTAGATACACTGATCTTAATATTCTGAAGAAAAATCTTGAAAAGTGAACAATAGCAGGTCAATATTGATGTGTCTGTTAGAAGTGTCAAAGTGCTGTGATGAGTTGCTGTTTTTGGTCAGTGTGGAGAGTCCTACTCCAGTTGGAACTGTAGAGGACTGCACCTGGAGACGAGACCAAGAACTAAGCCATATAAGTGTGAAGGCACTAGTTTGCCCATCACATGGTAAAATGACACAGCCTGATCAAAGTAATCAAAGGCAGGCTTAGTTTCATTTTTTATTTGTTCATATACTACTAAATAGGGGTCTAATATTTGAATAAGTGTATAAATTAACAGCATTTAATTAAGTTGAAATTATTTGCTGGAGTACTACTGTCTCAGCAGAAATCTTAGCCTGCCTCAAAGGTATCAGAGCCTGGATTCTTACCAAAGACAGCTTATTTCATTCTAGCAAGAACCCTTTGGATAATTACAGATGAACAGCTTGCCTTTGCAGATCAAATCTTGGATTCAGGTGATCCAAAGATCTTGGAGATTTGCACTGCTATCATCAAGAGCTCCGGGTATTCATTATACCATGGCTAGACTCATGTAACTCTCCTCTGTTCACCCTATCTGCTTACACTGTTAAAACATTGCTGAGGATCCAAAAAGCAACAGTGTGTCTGGTCTTCAATCATCCAAATGTATATATTACATCCTTTTCATTTCAGTCCACTTGCTCACAGAAGCTGCTTGTATAAAGTTCAAGTGTTTTTGTGCTTTGCCTGAGATGGCTATATATATAAAGGATATCACTCTCATGCCCCTCTCAATAGGGTCAGTGATAAGTAGGCCTCTGGGTGCATAGATGTTCTCATTCTGCTCCTGAATATACATGGAGATCTTTTTTAAGACCTGCATAGTGACAAAGACAAGGGAAGGACAAGATAAATGAATTAACTGAATTACACAATAGAGATCCTTTAGAAAAAAATCTCTTTGGAAGATGTGATATGGTTTCCATGGAGCGAGAAAGGAGAGATAAAGCATTGATATTATGTACTCCTTTGCTTACTTCATATAATCACGGATAATTCTTCCAAGGAATAAGATATTTTTTAACGCTCATAAAATTGGATTACAGCAAATACCAGTTTATAACTTTTAGGAGAGCTATTTTTAGGCATGTTTCCAAGAAGAACTGTAAGCAGTTTTTGCACACTAAATTGTTAGCACTATTTTAAATGTCACTAAAGCCTCACAAGAACTTGGATTAATATCTGTGTTGGGTTTTGCATATTCTCAATGTTTTGGGGTGTTTTTTTTTCTGGGTTCTCTGGTTTCCACCCACCCATGGCACGAACATGTGTATGTGCACGGTGCCCTGCGATAAACTGCCATTCATCAGGTGGCATTTATTGCCATTTGGGGTGAATTGCCCTGCCTTATGTCCTTGCACCATTATAAGCTCTGGATCCCCCCTGACAAGGATAAAGCAGTTATTGAAAATTAATGAATGAATGATGAATATAGCCTAATGAGGACTTGATTTAGACTGCTTTAGTGTATAATACTGCATCAGCTGCCTGTTGCTTTCCCTCTGCAATAAGATGAACCTATATTGTGTGCCTTTTCACTCTGCATAATCAGTTGTGAAAGAAACCAAGGTGTCCCTGTGAAAGCACAGAGCAAAGACCTTATAAACTAGTCTAATGACTAGTATAGCTAACCTAGCACTGATTTATGGCATAGCGGTTAGATTAAAGGATTTTTCTTTTGCCATATGCAAATTAATTCATCAACTACAGATTCATAATGAGCACGGTGTTATTCGCCTGAGCTTCAAAGCCTCTAAATAAGGCCATGTTTACACTTGGTTTTAAAATGTGGTGATCAGGTCACAAGCGGACACCCGAGACACATCACTATTTACACCTGTTTCTGTCATGCATCTCCAAGCTGTCCAGCTGATCTATTGCGTTTTGATTTCATTACTGTCTGCGTCATTTCCACTAGAAGGTCAAAGTGCCCTGCTCCCAGCTATGTTAAAACTGTTAAACACGCAACATATTCATTATTTTCCTGCATTCCAACCATGTATATCAGTGCTCCTCTACATTTGGCTGTGTCACCAAAACAACCACCACATCTTGCATTAATGACATATTTTCCTGTTACGTACTCGTCAGGGATGCAACAGGACACATTATCATTTACACTACAAAAGATATGTGTTCAAATGCATTACAGACCACCTTGGCAGGTGGTTTTAGTGAATGAGTCTTGGTGGTCATTTAAACATGTATTTATGCTCTCCACTTGTGATCTGTGTGCTCAGGATGCATTTTAACACCAAGTGTAAATATTCTCTAAAAACTGATAATTCCATTTTTTGTAACTTTCATAATGCTCCAAATCATTTGCCGTGTGTTTAAAATCTACTGTTATTTATTGTTAGTTATTAGCCAGTCGTTCTGTTAGCCTTTTTAAAACAAGTCATGCAGAAGAAATAAAATATTCCTCAGGAAATTATTTTTCTAAGCTCTTTATTGACTTTTAAAAATAATTAAGTCCTAGATGAAATGAGATTAAGTTTTCTTGATCAGTTTTCTCATATATTTGCTTCTGCTGTTCTTACATTTCTTTCTGTTCTTGTTTAGTTTTTTTTTTTCCTGCCAGAATTAAACAAGACATTATGCTTTACTCATGTGTCCCTGAAAACTCGATCAAATTAAATGCTTATGTTAATCTCCCTCTCTCCATTTTTGAAGTTTTGAAGTGTAGGAGAAAGAACTCTGATATCAGTGACCCATAACTAACACAATATGGCAATTGAGCTTACGCATAGTTGTTCTTTTATGCATCATTCTTTTTTTCTTAGTTCCTTGACATGTGCCCAGTCGTTTGTCTTTGATGATGAAGATGCTTATCAGGGTAGCTTTGGGCATACGTGCCGTCCTTCCATGTCTATTCATGTGTGGCCTTCTGTCAGCTGAGGTAGCAAACAAGAATATTCTTCATGGGTGGCAGTTTATCATAGTTTATTTCTAAAGTGGCTTTGTTAAACAATGTTCTGCATAGGTTAATGAGATCCAAACTGATGTGAAAATCAGAACAAACATAAACAAAACCTGCTTCTGAAAGTTCTAAGCAAGAGAGAATAGATAAAAGAAAGAGGATAAAAAGACCCTGGGCTTGTAAAACGTTGTGTTTATTTCTTCTCTATTCCATCTGAATAAGGGGCAGGTAAGGCAGAACCGGACAGGTTAATTAGGCGCCTTTTGGAGTCGACTGTGGCACAGAATTCAGAAATTCAGGTGCAGCCACTGGCAAACAGGTGCAAGCACTTCATCATGGAGTCACAATGTGAGCTTGTAGGTAAACGGATGCATTTGAAAGCATGGCGGATCTGAGTACATCAAACATCAGAACATCTTTTGACGTGCATTCATAAACAATTTCCGTCTGCTCCTCTGAATACATGTGTGGTCACACTTAAATGAGGTAGCACATCAAAACTGAATCCAATCTTTACAAAAACATTGCAAGCTTTGGAAGTTTCTCTTTCATCAAAGCTCTCTATGTGCAAGGACTTGAAAGAAAGATGGAAACTGCTGATTGAGGAGTAAATGGGCTAAAGGAAGAACATCTCAATACCTTCTCATATCGTGTCTCCATGCAGAGGAATATAATGTAAGCAGACACACAGGCCAAGCAGCCCTCCAGGTAAGACTGGCCGCTGATCTTCTCGGCCTCTGCGTAGTAGTTATTGAGCGTCTTCACAGTGTCCTCAAACAGGGTCCGCTCGATCTGCAAAAACAGCCATTCCCTTAGTAAAGAAAGCTAAAGCAAGCCTCACCATCCTTCTTACATACTCCCAAAATATCCATACTTTACAATTTACAGACATGTTTGCTCTTCCTTTTGCACGTTTACGAATCAGGTCGAAAATCTAAAAAAGCAAACAAATAAATAAATAAATACACATGGACACAACCTCTTGAACATGTTGCTGTCACTTTATAAAGGTCTACTGATGTCATCTATGCCAAAATGGTCATCAAAAAAAAACCCACTGTACACCCTTTTCTGCCATCAGTTTTCTTTACGCAATCCAGCAAGTGTAACCTTTCCTGAGCAGCTCTTCTGTGCAGCCCTGTCAGTATGTGGAGCATTAATCATCTCTGTCATATTTCTTCATGATACAGGCGATTCAGTGACGTTACTCCAGTGTCGACATGTGTAAAAGTCATCTAGCTTGTAAATATCATTCATCTTTGTTTTAGTCGCTACAGTTGAGATACTATTAGACATTTAAAAGATAATATCCTTCCTTGAAGGCTTCAGGTTTCTCATATAAAAGTGGATAATGTGATATATTAACCACTTGCTGGCATGTTTGTAAAATGCACGGGGGGCACAAATATATGGAGAGTTTATAGTGAATTTATGGGCTTTTATAATTTCATGATTTCATGATTGGGGTGCCATGTAGAGCCCTTATAAATAATTAAATCTTTATTATTATGATTATTGTAATTATTATTAGTAGTAGTAGTATTTATTTATTTGTTTTCCTTTATACTCCATACATTTTCAAACTATTCACTTAGCCTAAAAAGGTGTTCATGCATCTCAGGGACGATCTCATTTTAACGGTGATATTGCTTTTGTAACAGGGCTGAATAACAGCAATTGAAAGTAATAAAGTTGAGGGGGGTTTTCTTAGCATAGAATTTATCTAACTAGCATCTATGCTAATGGTATGTGGACATTAAGGACCTGGTAATTATTGACCATGTCAATATCACAATAATGCAATATAAATATTCACTCTTCATACAGTAATCTATAATGCATGATTCAGGCATGTAAAGTAAAAATATTATAATTTTATAATAATTTCAATAATTTCAGTATTATAATAATTTCAAAACAGATATAGTGGGCTTGGACAGGCAAAACTGCAAAACTGCAAAACTGCCTATCCAATGCTTTATGTTTTCTCAGCATTTTAAGCAATGCACAAGAATACATTGCCACCTACATAAGTTTAAAAGGTTTATTTATTTTTACTTTACATGCCTATTTGTTGTGTGTCACCACAAAATAAGTCCAGTTGGACAAAAAAAAAAAAATCAAATCTTGTTTTCCTGGATATTCTACATCTACAGTTAATTATCTTTAAAAGGTTCATTTGTTAAATGTGGTGCAGCCAATCCAAAAGAAATTAGCAAAAATGTTATTAAAAAAAAAAAGAAGAAAAAAAAAGCTGTAACTGTTGAAGTGTAAATTGAAATTAATGAATAGCCCACATTTATTTGGCCTAAAGTTTCATTTATAGGTTGTTTTACTATATAATATTTTGTTGATGGATACAATATAGATTAAGAATTATATATTAAAAAAAAAAAAAAAAAACAATATGTGCTTCAGTTTTTGCCACTCATTCAAATCTTGGGATGAACTTTTGCGACACTGGACTCATTATGTAGTGACTCGTCCCATGCTTATAGTCACCTCTATGATCCACCCACCCTGCTGTTGAGTTCTGCTGGAAGTTTGGTGTGGAACTTGCAGACGGTGCCATCGCTGTAGTCTCTCTGGATGAACACCTTGGTGGCTAGTGTGGCAGTATGCCTCAGATCCTGAAGGTTTTGGAGCTACAACATACGATAAAAACCACATTTATTACATTTACACAAAAAGTATAAATCATGATGCATATCATGATGCATTTGTACCGTACAAGGAAGAATTATAAATGCTTTTATCTGTAGTTTTCACTGATATCCACAATTTTTCTAGGGGTTTCTGAGTTTCTGAATTTTTAGTGCAGTTTAAAAAAAAAATGTTTAAATGTGCACATGAAGTCAGATCCATTAACGAATCAGTGCATAAATCTATTTTTATAAAGGAGTGTCTAAGCTCCAAACCTACAGTATATACTAAAAGCTGTTTGGATAAAGAATAAGCACTATATATACTGTAGGTCTGTGGAGATAACTGATTTGTGTGCCCATTTACCACAACACAATAGTTACCCTTTCCTTCTTATAAAAAGAACAGGATGTAGCAGAAAACTAATATTTTAGCATTGAATTATTCAGCAGTGGCTGCAGGCAGATGTGAATAATTCCATAAATTAGGTAGAAACTGTCTGGACTTTAAGTCTAGGAATGTCTCATTCCCAACACTGATCATTCCACACTGTGCATATTATAGCATTCAACTGTACTCTAAAGAATTAATAAAACAGAAAACGAATGATATGTAACCAGTGTATAAATGCCCTCATTCTGATATATTAAAAATACTTTTATCACTGATCATTGATTCAGTACAGATTTTCAAACTTGAACTTGACCTTTTCTTGAGCAAACCATAGCTGTTCCATATTCACTGTTAAAATATAAAACAAGGTTACTTGGTGCCATGTGCTTAACTCGTGGCCAGAACCACAACTTCTTAGTCACAGTATTCAAATGAGCTGAATGTCTTGCTGAAGCCGTGCTATAAAATCCCTAAACAGCATTACGGAAATATTATGAAATTGTTTAATGAGTCTGCTAGGAGCACAGCAAAATGAATTCTTCCACTGGGCAAGGATTCTTGCCATGTACTGTCTGCAGTCCAGATCAACCTTATGGATCATATCAAGAAATGATTTTTAATAGCTTCAAAAATCAGATTAAACGCACATTCATCCATAAAAAATAATAGTAATTTCTAAAGGCATGAGGTCATAAGAATAATTCTCTTAAATTTTTTTATAGTTTCATCTTGAGGCTGAAGATTGAAACATTGGTTAAAAGCTTGATGATAAAGATATCTGGGAGAAACACGTGGCTCTGCAGGTTACAGTAGATGGCTTTGAGATGCTGTAAGTGTGCTGATGTTCTCATGTGGTTTGCAGACCACCCATTCACCAAGCATTCAGCACCACAGACTGGCAACTTGAGTTCAAGTTGAAGCCAGCTAAGGGTAAACTGGCACTGAAATGAAATTCTTCACTTAGAGCCATTCCTGCCATCACTCTTTGGGATTTACACTCAGTAATGTTAAATCCACCAAGGCCTCGTAATCATAATACAAGAGCTACTGTTCCTTTAAATCACTGGAAGGCACAAAAGTTGGTCATGGACATGGCAAATGTAGAAGGGAACTTCTGTAGAGAAAGAGTAGCAGTGAGCAACAGGGCCACTGACTGATGCTTCATAGTGTAGTGTTGATGTTTGGTGTTTACTTCCTGGTTGGTTCCCCAGTTGTCACTGGCTGGGAGTAAATGCTTACAGTATGTTAATTACTTGGTCCCCCTCCTGACATAACTGTGATTGGTTTTCACACATAATTACATGTCATTTTCGGTTCCTTAATATCTTCATGCTGTGTGTGTGTGATTCTGTGCCTTCTCCTCTTCATATCAACATAGTTAGAAGAGAACTTCTTAGCGTTTATCCAAATGAACATATGTTAATAAAAGCACTATTCCGAGAAAGCAAAAGCCTCTGAGTTGTGCACTGTCACCTGAGCAGCCATTACTGTACAAGCCTTCCTATCATGAAAGTAGCACCCTTTGAGAAAGAACCCTTACGAACTTGTAGCCATTTAGACACAGCTTTGCTTTCACTGACATTTTTTTTAATCGTATCTACATGATCAGTTATGCAGCGTGAGACGTTAAACTATGTCTGATAAATGAATTCAAGCGACGGGTCTATGGTTAGCACAATTTCCTGGCAAAACAATTTCCTGAGAAAACTTACTGTAATCAGATGCCATGAACTGTAGTATGAGAAACCTTGTTAACACTGAACGTTAAAGTCTGTTTGTGACATTGCTGTCACCCGTGTGGTGATGTTGCTTGGTAACCATATTCACATGCTGTAGACTTGTTTCAAGGGCGACCGGCGAAATTATTGTTGACGGGGGGGAGAGGAGAGGTGGGGGTGAAATGTAACGACCCTAATTTAAAAATGTAAGAAGTAGAAAGTACAGATACTC
>JAOVYU010000047.1:15394480-15409886 GCA_025674565.1 Synodontis membranacea
TATATATCCTAAACGTTTTTGTAAAACAGAGATCATGGGCTTTAATCTCAACCTTTTTATTCCTCTGTGCATGTTCCTTTAGCAGAAGTCACCTTTATTTCTGTAGCACGGTTAAAAGACAGCAAGTGTTAACCAATGTGCTACACTGAAAAAAAGAAAAGAAAAACAACACAATTAAAAAAAAATCATGTGGAGTAAATAAGACAATAGAGAGGCGGCAAATACAAAGAGGATCAATAATAAAAGAATAAACAGATTGCTTGATGATGGAGACCTTAAATGGTCTCAGATTCCTTGGAGAATAAATGTGTTTTCAAATTGGATTTAAAAATGTCTGGTATGGGGGATGACGTTTTAATCAATGGTAAAATATTTGTTGAAGCAGCCACAGAAAAGGCCTGGTCACCTTTCAACTTCCTCCGTGTGTGGAATACATAAAAGCTGCTGATTAGAAGAGCTTAAGGATCTGGAAGTAGAAAGGGGCAAAGGAGTTCAGAGATATAGCTTAGTGCAGTGCTACTTAGCACTTTAAATGCAAACAACAAAACATTAAATTCAATTCTGTGCTTAACTGGTAGCCAATACAGGGAGACCAGGATTGGGGAAATGGTTTGTCTGATTTCAAAATAAAGGGAGTTGCAGTAGTCAAGAAGAAATTTTTAGTTTAGAAATGGATCTGAGTCGGGAAAAGTTACCTCTTACAATTGAGTTTACTTGCTTGTGAAATATTAGGACTGAATCAAAGATGACACCTAGAGGTTTTACACACCTGTGTATATTAGCTGATAACAGACCTAGTTTATCTGCTATAGCTGTGATTACAGTAGGGTTGGGTATCGTTTGAATTTTATCAATTCCGATTCCAATTCTGGTTATCAGTTTCACTTCTCATTGATTCCCTGATTTGGTTCCAAAATGGTAAACAAAACAAAAGTGGTCAGATGTTTAGATAACAAAAATATCCTTATGCTTTTAAGTGTTAACTGAACATTCACAAAGTAAATAGAAGTAGAGGTCCATTTGTCACATGTCGTGACATTACCTATGCATGCTAGTTTATATCTAAACAAATCGTTATGCTGTTATGTTGATGTGTGACGTAGTCATATAGACATGTACTGGCAGAGATATGTAGCAGATATGTAGCATCTGTGTGCAATAATAAAGGGTTAACACAGAAGCAGTAAGTAGAACTGAGATTTATTTATTTATTTATTTATTTATTTATTTATTTATTTATTTATTTATTTATTTTCCCCCACATATACCCAGTACTTCTAATTTGGAATCAAGTTTCAGTTCCCAACAATAGGTGGAAGCAGGATGACCAAAAATAATAAGTACAGCCTTAGCCTTGTTCAACTGCAGAAAGTCGTTTGACATCTAACATGTAATGTCTTCAAAAATTGTACAAAATGAGCAGAGAGTCTTTCTGGTTTCAGTTTAAGGTATAACTGTGTATCGCCCACATAGCAATGATAAAACCCTTGTGAAACCCATGTACAAGGAAAACAAAATAGGGCCCAGGATAGAGCCCTGAGGAACCCCAGAGGTCATAGTAGCTAAAGAAGAGAAGCTTATTAAGCTAGGAGGCAAACCAAGTTTCAAATAGGTGCCTTAATAATTGTCCCACATAAGGTTGATAAGAAAACATGGATGTAATAGTGCAGCTAAACAAGGCACAAGTCTAATGTTAAGCAGAGATTAATGTTCTCCAACTGATGATCCAGCATTCGTAGGTTATCAGGCACAATCCTGTTACATGTTGAAAGTGGGCTAAATATCTAGTCATTCCAAGGCCACATTTAACATGACTGACACTGACAAAAATAAATAACATGGTAGGAAATGTGTTCTCATTACACAGTTCATCAGTAATATGAGTATGAGTTGTGAGCTATGCAGTGGTACATTAGTCCTCCTTTTGTGTCATGTTGCCGCTCAGGGGACCAGCAGTCGTAACTCATGATGCAATCGTGTTGACATGTTGCTGGCTTTTGGTACCTTATCATCCTCATCATTCATTTACTTAAAGCGAATGCCAGATTCACCGAGAGCTTTGCAAGGCATGCTGGGAGCAAATGATGAATTCGAAGTGCAAGGACAAAACAGTGCTCATAAAGGTTAAGGACACAGGCACCACTGTAAAAGGCAAACAGTACAGAGGCTTTAGGTTTTACGTAAATGGCTTAATTTATGTTGCATTGTGTGCAAAATAAAAATGCACCAATCAGCTCCTCGAAAGGGTTACAAAGTTGATTAATGAAGCTCTTATTTGTACTCTAGAACAATGAAGACTTTTGGCAAATTTCAACCTTTTTATCTCCTTTTTATTTTATTTTTCAAGATAAAATCATCAGTTTAATCCTAATCTATTTTAAATAAAAAGAATATTCTCAGAGGCTGTTATCTTATGGTCCATTAGCCACTGATATGAAGGCCATTTCTCTTGCACATCGGGTCCTTGTTTCAGAGTAGCTTGTAACAAAGGAGATAGTGTTTATATACAAAATGTGGTGGCACTGTAGACACTAAACACCGCTGTAGGGAAATAGATGTCTGTAGTGCTTGGATGATTCAAGACAAAATGTAACATACCATAATTAGAAGAGATCACTGGAGATCAGTATTTCTTTGAAAAGTGGTGTTTCTGAGATGACGTTCAGTAGTTAATCCCCTTGTTTTTTGCTTTTGCTTTTGAAAATGTGCTTTCTGTATCCGGGTGACACATGTCAGATCCAATATCAAGAATGATATGTGACACATTTCTTTGTTGATACCGTGGGAATGTGACATTTGTCTGTTCGTAAGTAACAAAGTGAGTAATCTAAGAGATTCAGTACAAACACTTATCAGAGCACAGTGACATTTCAGAGACAGACCTTGGGACAAAAATCAATACTTGCATTATGGTAGGAAATATAAATCCTAATGCTACAGACAGGGGTGTAAATGGTTTTAATGCAATAAATTGATTTTTTTTTTTTTTTTCAATTTGGAGCTCATTAACAAAATAGTATGCAGAAGTCTACTCACAGTCTCTTCTTATAAACATTATTAGACAGACACATTGTTGACTAGCTCGAATGATTAGCTCAAAACTTTCTGAACTGACCTTAGCTCATTTACTAATTACCAAAACAATCAGCAAAATTTTATCTGCTGCAGTTTCAATTTTAAATTAGAGGGTAATTACTTAATGCATTCATTTCTTGGTTATCTTTGGACATGGCTAAGGGTTTTCCAAATGTCTGGAGTTCGTAACTGTGTCAGTACCAGAGCTGAAGGATACCAGTGAACAGATGAGATAAAATGCCAAGTTGTAGCACAGTAATCGATATGATATGCCTGGGGGTGACATCAATGCATCTAGGTCTACAGCGGCCCACCCCATTCATCATTTATAAAATATTTGACCTTAAGTCATCTACACAAAATCCCCATGAACTGCGAGAGTTACTGACAAGACGCATGCTACCCTTTAGGATGTGCTATGAGGTGAACTAGAAACACTTGCACAACAGAATTGCAAATGTGATGTTAGGAGAGAAGGGATTTCTAAAGCTGCTCTTTTCCACAGGGTGGTGAGAGAAAAGGAGGGATGAAGGCAGCATGGATGCTCAGTTCATTTTCTTGCAGATGTATTTTTAATGCCCCCTTCACACAAGCAGCCCAGCCAAAAAGAGCACTCATCAACTTTTTCGGGCCATGGCACACTGAAGAAGCATGATGCTTGAAGATGTTGCCAGCAGCATCTGACTCTCTGTCGTGCCAAAACGAATTCCGTTTGCATACATGGTTTCTCTATACGCATCCAGTCAGACTCCCTGAGTATATTAAGAAACGTTCAGAGTTCAAAAATAATCCACCACGATCACGTCAACAGTATTCAGAGCACCAGACCATGTAATTGCTGATTATTAGATTACATGATACTGTTTTTTATGGAATTCACATCATAATGACTGTCTCTAGTAATCTTTAGCAAACACTTTTAACCTGAGCTGCAACTCACATTTCACACACCCCATTATACTGTACAATAATATCTCTTTGCATATCTGAACTGTGCGTTATATTTCGAGTCGATTCTGATTCTGTTAGACCTGATTTTCACCGATGCAATCTCAACAGATTACGATCATCGATCGAAGGTCCAGTGAAAGTTATATGGCAGCATGTGCTTCCCAGATTTGACAAGATAAGTTACTGTGAAGGTCAAACTGATAAAAAGAAGCTCATTTTTGTGTACAGCTGACCGTGCACTGCTGAAGTAAACCCAGAGGGTTGGAAGGGTGCAAGAGCACACCTTTAGAGAGCTATGATCTGAACACGAGTCATTTTATTCTCAACTCCACCTCTTTTAGTGAAACCTACTGCTTTGAAGAAAAATCTCTGTCTGAAATCCTGAGCTGTGATTAAGCCTCAGTAAGTGCTTTTTTTCTTTCGTTTTTCTTTTTTTTTTTTTTTTTTTTAGGTCAGGCAGCATCCTCAGACAGTGTCTCTCTGTCTTTCCCAGTTTTTCTGTCTCACTCCTGCTCCCAGTATCCATCACAGAGCTGTGATCATGTACAATATACCTTCTTATGACAAAGCAATTCTTTTTTTTTTTTTTTCTCCAGCCTGACAGAGTGTAATATGACTCCAAAATGAGGCAGAAAAAGCAGCGTGAAGACAAGGGAAGACAGGGGAGACAGGAGAGGAAGAATATGCTCTTGGTGTTGCTGTTCGCTGCACACGAAAACAGCCTGACTGAATCTGTGCGTCAGTAAGAATAGCATAACCGTGAGCTGGCGCAGACAAGGTCTCTACAGTCACACCCAGCAGACAGGAGCTGATAGAGACAGATGGCAGAGGGAGGAATGATGTCACGTCACAGATGAAGATAAGGCTGCCACATAAGTAACCTGTGCTCTGATTACAGTGCTACAAAACGATCACGGACTGCTGTGTCTGGCTCAGGTGCAGGGTCTTGCATGAATGAAGGAATGCTGTCAAAATAGATATGTGACTGTTTTTTTTTTTTTTTTTTCATCCCATTCCCTTAAAAAGTCTGACTTGTCGCTTCTGCTCCTGGTGTCATTAATATTTAGTTAAAAAAAAAAAAAAAACTCTCCGAACTAAACCGAGCATTGTGTACCTCCTGGATTCTTGCTGAATACATTGCTGTCACTGGGAAATGACTAATTGTCTAATCTGTGTATTTGGATCTCCAGGATATCAAAACTAGTGTCACGGTGGTGGAGTGTTTAGCATAGCAAGAAGACTCTGGGTATGAACTTGCATGCTGAATGGGTTTTCTTTCGGGTTTCCTCCCCACAGCCTGAAGACAGGCAGGTTAGGTCAAGTGGCTACTCTAAATTCTATATAAATTTACTCTACTCTAAACTCTCTGCGCTAGATTGGCGACCTGCCCATGCTGTACTCCACCTCTCAGTCAGCTGGGATTGGTTCCAGCTTCCCTGCAACCCTTAATGGCTAAGCAGTGTAGATAAGGAATGGATGGATAGACTATCAAAACCATAATGAATTAGCCAGAGAATGTAAGCATGTTAGCAAACCTACAGGGGATTAAATATACACACAGTGGTGCTCAAACATACTAGGTGATTCACTCTTGCCCAATTAAACAATGTTTGAAATGCAAAAATATATAAAAAAAAAATAAATAAATAAATAAAACCTGTAAAATAAAAACTCCTCAAACTCCTATTATTCATTACCTGTCTATCATGAGTTCTCTAGCACCTTTGCAAATGGGTAATGATCCAAATTCCATAATGGGCATAGATTGACTGACTATCATTCAATAAATTCCATCCAGTTAGAGAACAAATAATTGCTTTACATTGTCTTTCACCTGTTGGCTCCTGCCAGTCACCGTGTACAGGATTTTCAGGGTGACAAGCATAATATTCATAATATTCAGCCCAGGAACATAATAAAGTATTATTTAATATTTTTGTTATTACTATTCTTTCCTTTTTAATAAAACATAATACACACTATAGCTTGAAGTTTTTAGCTTGTTTTAAAGTAAGCTATTTTAATGTAGATTTACTGAAACCTATTGACAGTATAAGCTCCCTTTTTGTCTTGTGAGCTTTTCATTGGGTCCTCTAGCCAAAAGTTCAAAAAGGAGACAAGTAAATTGGCTTACTTTGCGATCATTGTTTTTGAAACCAGTCGTGATTAAAATGATATCGCTGTGCATCTTTGAAGTGCAGAGCATAAAACAGAAAGCCAGCTGCTAAAGTTTAGTGGTCTATAGTGAAGGGGTCACCTGAGGTCCTGCTTATCATTCAGCAGTGACAGAATCAGAATCAGATTTGTTGTTCATGTTAATGTACTATTACAGTATGTCTGTATGTTAGACATGTTAATGTATGTATTGTAGTGTTTTAGTACGTGCAAGGACTTTGATTTTGGCGCTTTGTGACTCTCTGGCAATGCAGACAGTATAGTCAATGTACTAATAATTTGCAGACAATATACTATGCAAGCAATATACAAATTACAAAGACAAACAATATATTTGAGGTGCAAGTATGTTTGGGAAGCATTCAACAGTAATGTGCATCACATATGGGAATGAAATGTGATGTATGAGAGATAGTACAGTACAGTATTTGTAGATGTGATGCAGAGTGTAATAGCTACGTACTGTAGATGGAGAAATGAGTAGCTATGGCATAGCAGACAGTACTGGTAAGCTATTAATGAGGGTGATAGCATGTGTGAATAAACTGTTCCTGTGTCTGGTACTTTTTTGTTTACAGGGTTTTGTAGCACCTGCCAGAGGTGAAGAGTGGAAAAAAGTTTTGTCCAGGGTATGAGAAATCTGTCATGATTTTCCCTGCCCGGTTCCTGGTTCTTGACAAGTACAAATCCAGGAAGGTGGGCAGCGGAGCACCAATGATATATTTTTTTTGCTGTATTGTTCATGAAAAACCAGAGCGTGATGTATTTGCATTTGTCCATACTGCTGAAGAAAATACTGATCCTTTCTGGGAATTTTTGAAGATGAAGTTGATGTTGGTCTTTCATGCTTAAGGTCTTGGGAAATGGAAGTTTGCAGAAACCTGAAGGTCTCAATTGGTTGACAAGGAGCTGGTGGATATTGTGAGGGGGGGGGGATGAAAGAAATATACTACAGTGTGCTGTACTAAGGGTGCTCGCCATGGCGCCATCTCATTTAAGATGACAGGGACGTAGAACACCATCCACAAACCTTGAACTGCTGAGAGAGAGAGAGAGAGAGAGAGAGAGAGAGAGAGAGAGAGAGAGAGAGAGAGAGAGCTCTGCCTTGCCAAAGGTTCCTTTGTTATGCCACTAACCACCCAGATCCCCTACTGATCATACACTCCTCTAACCCAGCCTAAGAAGAACACTGTGATCTCCACACTGTTAGGTCTACTTGGCAGGAAAAAGCATTTGAATCTTTGCTGAGTGACCTCAGTAATTAACCTGTCGACAGTCTATTGACATTCCATGTATACAGGGACATAGATATAGTATAAAAGCATAAATAAGAGCGCTCAATATTATTTTCAAACCTACACTTGTAACTTGCATAAAATAACTATAAAATTCTTCTATTCACAAGGTTCTGAAGTTTTTTGTCCCCTCCAAATCAGACTTATACATTTTCAAATGAATTGCTCAAGGCTAGATGGTATAATTAATTCTTTTTGTTCAGAAGATATGCACAGGTCTTGAGCATGGAAACAGGTGACATATACAGTAGATTTTTTTTTTTTACAGTACAGTATAGTTATAAATATCTAGTTTAGCCAAAATCTTATCTAGGAAATTTCATTGGTTTGCTTTGATACACTCTTGAAAGCACTTTATGGTATAAGGTTTTCGGAAATCGGTATTTAACCAGGGTTTCTTTTATTCACATTATTTACAAGCTCTAAATTGAACATATCAGATTTTAATGAAGTTTTTGGAAGCATCTGTGATAATTATACTGTAATTATAAAAGCAGGATCTTATAATGAATGTAGAGATTAAGCATCTTAAGCCTATTACTGTCAGTGATATACTGTAATGACAATAAAATGTTCCTATCTATTCCATTTCCTTTTATAAAAATTTTGTTTCTTCTGAGGTTTTGGCCTGTAGTGTACTTATTTTATAAAATATCCCTATCTTTAGCAGCGAGCGAATGCTGATATATGCAGTCTGTAAATGTTAGTGTCTCTGTGCAGAGTATGCCCATTAAAGTTTCTCTGAAAGAGGTAAATAACTTCTGGTGATTGCTGAACGCAAAGTATCATTCAGTCTTCTTGTCATTCATGATAGCATAAAGATGGTAATTAAAATGGTATTTTTGTATAAGGATAGGATTCTAATTAACAGTAATAATTAGTGCAACGGAGAGCACTAATGACAATTTGGATATGATGGGACGAGGAGCAGAAAGTGCATTAGCAATATACCAGAGCAGGCATCTGAGCCATCAGTTCCAACAGGCTGACAGGGCTGTTCTCTAATAGTTTCACACAAGATCAATTAGATAACAATGCTATCGCTGTCCCATCCTGTAGCCTGCTGTTGAGCTAATTAGTAGGTCCTGCATGTTCTCATCTGTCATGTTGAGGACATTCAGTAACAGAGGGCTAATTGTACACTTGGTGTGTAAAATGGCACTCAAACTGAACACTGTCACTTGCAGCTCTACATTACCCTGGCCCTGGGTAGTTTCATGTTTATTATAGTAGCAGATTATACTGGTAGATTATTGAGGTCGCACATGAGCATTCATCTTACTTGCAAAGAGTAAAAAGTCTTTTATTGAATGTGTTTAATGTCATGTTAATAGGAAAACATTTAAGACAATTAAACAAAGTATGATTTCTTTACCCTTCAGGCAAAACCCATTTGTTGTCACTGCATGTGGCACGTGTGGTCCATTACCTTCAGGATTTTAAGCTCAAAAAATGGTCCATACTGTAGCATCACAAACTCAGCAACTCAATTCTGAAAGTTAATGTAACTTTATTTATGATAAGGAAACAGCAGTGAAATACTGTTGCTGTGAAACTCCATCACCAAAACCCAGATATCCCTGACACACAGAAAATAAAGAAAAAAGTTGCCCTTGAAAACTGCTATAGCTATATTTTTTTGCTTTGTCCTAGTGTATCAGATGACATGTTCCATAGTTAAGCACTGTCCAGTTTTTTTTTTTTTTTAGCAAAGACCAGCATTAGCCTAAGCTTAGGAAACACCTGCGTGGTGATAAACACATTTGGATAAAGTTGTTGATAAAGCTCGTGTCTGAACTAGTCAAGATAAAGTGCAGTGTCCTCTATAAGTCCTGACCATGTGTGATGCTGTTTACTCTCAGATGAAATCTGCAGGAGTTGGCGATGGAGGACTCTTCACAGAGAGCTACTGTAACATCTGCAATGCTCAGCTCATCTCCGAGTCACAGCGGGTTGCGCACTATGAGGTGAGACTTCATATAACATACACATACGCACGACACACACACTCAGTGATGTATTTCACACTTTGCTTTTTTCTCCCTCTGTTGTTTAGCACGCTCTCTCACATACTAACGCACACACACACACACACACACACACACACACACACAAACCTGTCATTACACTCTCATTTTCCTCACTTTCTTATATTTTCTGTGAACAAGATTACTTGAAGAGTAATTAAAAAGCTGATAATTTGGTACATGCTTAAGTCATTTTTATTGCCTTCCCAAAAAAATCCAGTCCTATTAACACTGATTATTGCATCACCCCTGTGCTCATAGGGCAACTATTCATAACCAAATAAATTAAAGATGACATCAACCCAATATCCAGTTTCCATAGCAGGATGCAAAATGCTGGATTGGATATCAGATGGGAAAAAGAACAAATCTCATCCAAGTAAATCTGTAATAAATCTAACTTGAAATGTCACACAATTGCATGTCACACAGCAATACGCAATGTAACATAGCATATCATAACATAAAGTAATGTAATTATCAGCTCATCAGTCATAACGCAAAATAACATTTCTTGTAACATAACATAATGCATGATAATTTAACATTATTAATTATAATGCAGCATAAAGTAATAAAACATAATGCCACATATGTTGCCATAGCAACAGGAGTAGCTAGCCATTTAGCAATATTATAAAGGAATTCATTAATTTTCCATTAAACTGTCTACTCTAGTCTTCTGCTTGTTCTCTGAAGATAGAAGTCGTTCGTGGGCACGGATTGGGAATACGAGAACATAGTTTATTAACCAATTGTACATTTTACTCATGGCTCTTTTTTTTCTCAGCTGACCCTAGGCGTGGTCCATACCGTTAAGAAAACTTGAAGGAGCAACATTACATTTGACTCTTATGACCCTGGTGTTTCCTTCCATAGATGTCAAGTAAATGTTCTCTATACAACCTATAGCAAGCTGTGTGTGATTACAGGTTTTCCTGTGTTAGCACATTTGAGAAAAGAAATTATATTTGTTATTAGGCACAAAGTACACCCTTCTGCAATTCTGTGTTTTTATATACCAGGGCCTAAATAGCAATTATATGCTTCTGTAAACAAACAAATCACCTCATGTAGCAGCAAAAATCCCCACAAATGATTACAAAATGTAGTTATTTTTGACCCAAAACATACCAACATTCAGAAATCATATGGAAAAAATTAAGTACACTCAGCCAACTTCCACAATCATATCACAGTCAGAGAGTATTAAGCAGTACAGTGTTCGATCGATTATCGGCCTGGCCAATAACGAGTGTTCAGCAAAATCTCAGAGTATTTTTGAGAGGAGATATAGGTTAAGTGGAGAGCACGCTGAGCAGTTTTGCTTCCTAATTTTGTTTTAACATTAAAATCCAAGTTAATCTATTTTTGTATAGGTGCAAGTTCCCTTGTTTTGGCCTTTCTGGATTATAATTACTTTGTTTTTGTTTATTTGTTAGTACTTTTGCCATTTCTATTTTATTTAAATTTAATGTAAAAAAAAAAAAAAAAAAGATAAGTAATAAAGGCAATATTTTGTGATGGAGTTTTCAGAGATTTAAATTTTTACTGTATACAGCCCTTTATACAGTCAAATTTTTAAAGTCCTTAAAAACCAATATCGGTCGATTCCTAGTTAGTAGTGAAATGCACAAAAATTTTTACCTCTATCAAGGCAAATCCTTTGGCAAATTTATCTCTCAGGTATGTAAGAAGAAAGAATATCAGCCTTGTCCTCAGAGAAGCATTTGTTGCTGCTCATCAATCTGGGAAGGGTTATAAGGCCATCTCCAATCTATTTAAAATTCACCATTCTACAAACGGTGACTGTTCACAAAAGAGAGCCTTCAAGACAGTTGTCAATCTTAGCAGAAAATTCAGTCTAAACTCAGACCATATAAGGCTAAGAGACATAAATAAGCTACATTCTGTGATCTACAGCTCTCTGTGAAGGCATTAAAAATTGTTCAATCAGAAAAAGACTGAATAAGTATATTTTTCATGAAAGTGTGGCTAGGAAAAATCTCCTTCTCTCCAAATATTGCAGCATGACTTAAGTTTTCAAAATTGCATCTGAACCAAACCAAACACAGTGTATCACTGCAAACACCTCATACTAACTGTCATGCATGGTGCTGGAGGGGTGATTGAGGTTGTTTTGCAGTCACAGGCCCTGGGAAACTTGTAGTCATTGAGGCAACAATAAACTCTACTTTACACCACAATATTCTTGAGACAAATGTGAGGCCATCTGTCTAGCAGCTGAAGCTGGGGTGAATTTGAGTCATGCACCAAGACTTTAATCCCAAGCAAATCAGCAAATTGACATCTGAATGGCTACAGAAGACAAAAATCAAGGTGTTGGAATGGCCAAGTAAAAGTCCTTTGAGGTGCTGTGGTGGGATATTAAGAGAGCTGCGTATAAACAAATGCCTTCAAACATCCATGAACTGAAGCACTGTTGGTAAGAAGAGTGGGACAAAATTTGTTATTGTTGCTAAGGGTGGTTCTACATGTTAAAGATACGAATTATAGGTGTACAATTTTTTCCCATCTGGTTTTTGAATGTTGACATAATTCTTATTCAGGCCCTGATAAATTAAAAAAATTAAAAAAAAACTGAGAATTGAAGGAGGGTTTACTTTCATTTTTGCAAGGATGTATACCTGTGATTAAGCTATTTATTAAAAAAATTATTCATGTCTTTTCAGAGTTCAGAATGGAGAATTTAATGGCAATGTGGTATATGTAAATTTTTTACTAAATAGAGGTTATTTAATTAATTGGAAGTATTAATTTTTATGTAAAAATTTATTTACTTAATGGAGGTTATTTAATTAATTGGAAGTAGTGAGTGTCCCCTCATTTCGGAAGCCGAAACTAAATCCTCGTATTTCCTTTTAATATCCATCCACTTAGGATGTGTATAATATTCATCCACATATTTTCAACACACACACACACACACACAAACAATCAGTGGTCTAATAATATTTTTGATCTGGTAGTCTGGTAAAGAATAGCTAAATGCTAAGCTTGTGCATTTTTCACAGCCTGCTTTTAAAGCTGTAATTTAGTCCACCTCTCTCAAGACTTTCAACCTCAGAGAAAGTAATTTAAGGACTGATCATTAAAGAATCATTCTCATGCATTATTTACAGTCCTCACTTAGTGCCTTTCTGGACTACAAAGTATGCAATCAATAGATTAACAGGTTTAGCTAATGAGCTCTAACCCTAAGTGTAAGAATCCGTGTAGCAGAAGGAGTGGCTCTGAGTGGCAGTTTAGCTCTGTGAGATTTATTTACATAGCAGCTCCAGTAACCAAAGCACTATATTTAGTGATGCAGTTACTGGCTCTTATTTCATTGGCCTGTCATCTCTCATCTAGACTATCCCTTCTCATATTGCACAATGTTCAGATGAGTATGGCTGAATTTATTGCATCCTGCATGGGGACCTGCTTTATATTCACTGACTATTAAAACCAAGTAGCAAAGCTGGCAACAACGACTTCACTGAACTGAATTCCAGAGTAGTGAATGTGACATGCACAAACTGTTCCTTTACTAATCTCCATTTCCTTTGAGTGTCTCTGATCTTTGAGAAGTGATGTCTGCCAAATCCTATTCCAGAACCTGCTGTATAAGCTGGAGTTTGCGTTGTTCAGACCGATCATCCAAGATATCTTAAACCTTAAATCTGAGGGAAGTAAATGTAAGGAAGGGAAGGAATATAAAGGCACCCTGACACTTTCACAGATTTTGGTCACAAACAGGCCTGCATTGTGGCGTGCCAAAAAAAAGGGGGCATGAAACTTGGCATCACGACAAAGTTAAGCATAGTTTGTGCCATGTTGTGCCATCTGTTATGAACTAGGTGTGCATCTGCCATGGACACATGACACATCTAAGACACATAATGGCACACCATGCAATCATTATTTCGCCATTATAGACACACACTATTTGGGCATAAGTTGCGATGATGTCACACCTGGCCATCCCTGTGCACTCAGTGGCGCGAATGATCGCTCAGTGACACTCTATAGTTCCACATATGTGAAGTCACTGTGCATTAATTTGGGGTGTGATGGCCCATGCCTTGGAACACTATGGCGGTCATGTGTAAAGATTAGTATTAGAAAGTATATATAAAGGCGTGATTCTAAAGATGCATGCAGTCAATGTTCAGTGATATGACACATTGAATTCACAAGGTTCAGAACAGATGCAAAAGTGTTTCATGATCAGCAGAAGTTAGAAGACGAGGAAAGAAGAAGGAAAGAAAGAGAAGAGAGTCACAGGCAGAAAAAGGAATATGTGTGTGGGTCAGATATAGGTTGACCAGGAGACATGAGTATGGATGATATGATCATTTGTTGACAAAACTACACAGGGAAGATTCCACAGGGTACAAAAATGTCCTGAGAATAACGCCTGACCTATTCCAAGAGATGGTCGAGAAGGTGATGCCCCAGTTGGAGAAACAGAACACCACAGACACTCAGTGACACACAATTTTTGCAAATAGGTTGCACATAAGTCACGTGTTAGCCACTACACTGGCATGAAAATTTTGTTGTGCCAAATTTTTTAAACATTCAAAATTCCCGTCATGCTCTGGGATGCACACGTACATGACACAAAGCCCTACGATGCTCCAATCACACTTTCAGGAGTAGCTCCCTCATTGGCATGCTCCATTGTGGGTTGTTTTGTGTCACCTCTGTCATGCAAGTGTAAGGGTAGCTTAAGATGAACGAGGAATACCAGAAATCAAGAATAGGAGGAGAATGCGGTGAATGTAATGGCTTTTATGGGAAGAAAAAGAGGGTAATCCATCATTGTCTTTCCATTTGTTCGACTGTGCGTTGAAAGTTTTATGATGTATACAGACCCGTTAATGGATCAACAGTGACATTTTTAATTTTGGACAACAGAAGTTGACCAGAGTGCTATAGAGACAGGTTAAATGAATCCAAACTAAATCAAGTAATACTGACAACTCAAAGGGAGGGAGATAGATAGATAAACAGAGAGCGAGAGAGAGAGAGAATATGTAGGAATATCCAGAGTGGAGTTGAGGGGTTATGATAGATGTCTCCTAAAAAAAGAAGATGCTGTGGTAAACGGAACCAATTTATAAGCCAGATTTTTTCCTCTGAGCAAATCTTTCAGGTCTTGAAGCATAGTTTAGTCCATAAGCATGGACTAAACTATGCTTCAAGACCTGAAAGCATAGTTTAGTCCATAAGCATGGAGTGCATTGCTATGTCTTCTGTCAGCTGAGGCATTTGTTTACAGCATACAGATATGCGCCGACAGACCGACCTGTTCTCCATCATATTTCATTTATCTCAATTTATGTGTTTGTTTTGGGTCATCATTTTTTTTATTTTCTTTAATTAATGTCAGTAAAATAAAGCAGCTCGTTTTCACAAAATGTTCTCCTTTGTGTTCAATGTCCCTGACCTTGTGTGCTAGCACAAGGATATGTTTTTGATTTAGACTACAAAGTTCTTCAATAGGTTGCTCTGGATAAAGGGGTCTGCTAAATGCTGTAAATATAATACAAATAAGCAATTTAAATGTCACAGTATAATCCTCATTTAAAAATGCAGTAATCCGTGCACATTATATCATTTGAAGTCAATCAAGTTGAGATATAGATTAACTTTCAAACAAATCTCATTAAATTGGCATACATTTATGATGAGTAGCAACGCTTTTTCTGAGCTACTGGGATTTTCATGAATACTAAATTTCTTGAATAAATGCTCCTCTGGACTATTTATGAATAAATCTGTCTGTATCCAGCTTGCTAAAAGAGGCCCAATACCATTAAAACAAAAATACAAAGATTCAAGAAGAAGGAGAGAAGTAGAAAAAAATTGTAGAAT
>JAOVYU010000047.1:15452267-15462894 GCA_025674565.1 Synodontis membranacea
GCGGTCCGAGTTGCGGGCGGTTAGTTGAAAACATCGGTCGGGTTCGGGTTGTTTATACATTGACCCGCGCATCACTGGTGGGGGCGCAGTACTGCTCTGTATGTGTCTCGTATGTTGGTATAAACACGGTACAGCGTGTTATTACCCTGTGTTGGTATGGTGACGTGCTGATAAAACCTAGGCAAAATGTCTGTCAGGTTTAGGTTGTTAAAATCCCCAGCCACCACGTAGAATGCATCCGGGTGCTGGTTCTGAAGTGAGCTGATGTTGTTGTGTAGCTCCTTCAGTGCGTTGTTAACATTAGTATCCGGTGCTATGTAAACGGCTATGACAAACATCGCCGAGAACTGACGAGGTAAATAGAAAGGACGACATTTCACAGTCATAAGTTCTAAAACCTCGGAGCAGTGGCTGTTTATCATCACACAGTTTGTGCACCAACCTTTGTTTATATAGATGCATAAGCCCCCTCGGGCTTTCCCCGATAGCAAGTTGCGGTCCGCACAGAAGAGCTGCCGGCCGGAGATCTGGAAGGCTGACTCTGGCATGTTGTCCTTTAGCCATGTTTCTGTGAGACAGAGTATAGAACAGTTCCTCATCTCCTATGAAACACTCATCCTCAGCCACAAAAAAGTCCAGCTTGTTGTCCAGAGAGCGAACATTGGCCAGGAACAGGGACAGAATCGGCGGTCTGCAACTGTTAGCCTTTAGCCTTGCTAGCACGCCACCGCGCTTCCCCCTCTTCTGCCTCCGCTCACAGCACTTCCTCTTAACCTTTGTCCGCTGCGCTCTGTTCTGCGATGCCGATGTCTGTAGGAGCTGCAGTTTATATATATATATACAGTGGGGCAAAAAAGTATTTGGCAGCCACAGCGACAGCCCCAAAACATCACAGCTCTTGAGAAGATCTGCATGGAAGAATGGGCCAAAATACCAGCTACAGTGTGTGCAAACCTGGTGAAGACCTCTGTTATTGCCAACCAAGGTTACATTACAAAGTATTGAGGTGAACTTTTGTTATTGACCAAATATTTATTTTCTGCACTATTATATAAATAAATTCTTTAAAAATCATACAATGTGATTTCCTGGATTTCTTCCTGGATATTCTGTTTCTCACATATATAATATCAGATTTAAAACCAAAATAAAGTAAGCAAATGTAGGCATGTTTAATTGTTGTGTATAAAGTATAAACATAATAAGCAAATGTAAATTACAAAAAAGATGCAAAACATACCTGTAAAAAAAATTGGTAATCACGATTGAGAAGGATTGAGATGTCTATTGTTTTTAAATAATGAAATTATTATTAATTATTATTAAACATTCTTGTTGTTTTATTCTTCTTCTTGTATTGTGTACTCCATGCAAATTGTGTTGCAAATTTTATGTTCCAGTCTGGCATAACCTTTCACATGTCAGTTAAGTATGTTTACCTCCCTCCTGATGTTCACAGTGTCAGAAGCTCACCCTTAGCTAGCAAGGTTTAGGCAGCTTTGGTTTGAAGAAATACTGTTTATTTAGGGTGTGATAAGTATGAAGTGCATTGTCGATGGGGTGGGGGGGGGGTTGGGGGGGGACTTGGCCTTGGCCCCAACACAGCTATAGCCAATGGGTTTTCCCAGACCAGCCTATTTTGTGTCTTTTCAAAGACATCTTTGCACCCTCATTGATGTTAACTCACAAGACAGCTTCTAAGCAGCCTTTTTTTCTTGTGCTTCCATATCAGTCAAACCTGTTCTTGTCTCTTCTCCTACAGGACAGTGCCGAGAATGAGGTGGACAGGAACAAATGCTGCACGCTCTGCAATATGTTCTTCACATCTGCCATTGTGGCTCAGTCACACTACCAGGGTAAAACACATGCTAAGAGAGTACGCCTTGTTCTGGGAGAGCAGCCCAGCTTACCTACCCCCACAGGTCAGATTAATATGAGCAATGTTTATTCATCATAATTAACATCTGAGTATACTGTGTCCTTCTTGCTGTGCATTTGATTACTGAAAAGTCGGCGTAAGCCAAGGGTTATGTTAGATAATGCACGGGGACCTTTACATTATTTTCTTATAGACTATTAAAATGGATTCTTTTAGCATTCACTGTAAAGCTGGTCAGTAGAAGCTATATTAGTTGTAGTCAGCAGAGCCCTGGAGCTGGACAGATAGCATGCAGAGGCGATGATGCGCTGAAAAATACTCAGCAGACTGGAATTAGGTGCCCAGTGGTGTGCTCTTTCACCAAGTAATGAATCAGAGCTGGCCTGTAAAAACTGGGCCAGGGGATTGGTGTACTGTAAAGGTAAATCCTGTGTGGCATGCAGCTCCGGCTGAAGGCACGCTGAGACAAGCAGGCTTTATTTAATACCTCCTGGCCAGACGCTTAACTCAGAATTAACTCAGACTGAACTGAGCCCCTTCTAGCACTCAGGCTCCAGATAGCATGGAGACAATGGAGACTGATTTAGTCCACTGGGGCATTAGCCCATCAAAGATAACTTTGACTAACATGCTAATTTCATTTTACACCTCAGACGAGTAACTAAATCTGCAGGTTTATTTACAAATACACTGACAGACATTATACAGTACATCCTCTATATATCAGGATCAGTGTACAGGATATTGTGCTTTTTGCACCTGCTCTGAGCTAAGCTGAATTCTTTGGCCGGTGTGGAGGTGGCATCCCAGGTCACAGTCAGTGCGAGTGTGAGTATGCACAGGGTTGACGCTTTCTGACAACACCATTAATCTTTATGCCAGTGGCAATATCCCACTCCATTCACCTTTCAATTCAAATGTGAGCCCAGTGGCAGATAATAGACTAACGCTGCTAGTGTTGCGCCAATAGATATTATCAAATATTGCAATCAGTTAAGTCAAATCTGGACTGTTATTTCACAAATTAGCACATTCTTTTGTTTCTTAACAATGGCACAACACTTTTCTTTTCTTTTTTTTTTTTTTTTTTTTTTTTTTACATGTATTCACATGCATATTTTGCCAACACACAGCTTCCCAAGGAGTGCTGCTTCTACATTATCCACCCATTTAATTTATGTACTTTTTCTCATCTACCATTTTATTCTATAGCAACAGTTGTTCCTAATTAGATATAAAGAATGTTACTTTAACTACTGTATATTAACTGAACATAAATGTTTAACAAGATTTAGATGTATATACAGAGAGAGAGAGAGAGAGAGAGAGATGTTAGAATGAGAAAAAGAATAATGAAGTAACTGTGCATGTCCTTTTCTAAAACATTTTCTCTTGTGCATTTTAAAATGTAAAGCTGTAAAAACAAAATGATTAACAAGGAGAAATCGTATGTGATTACCAGGTTCTTGAAACAAAATTGTGAGACATTAGCCTATCCCTTAGGTGACTTGCCCTGATGTGTGTTATTACTTTATAGGTTGATATGGCATGTGTTTACACCAGAGAGATGCTGAAAGTGTATTATATTTTGGATACTTACAGCTACCTTTTAGAGGTCAGGTGTTAAATATTTGCTATTATAATTGTACAGTTGTAGCAAGTCAAATGCTGTCTAAAACGTGCTCCGACACTGTGAGTGACTAGCTTGGTGAGTTATCTTTCTAATTTTTTGTTTCTCAAATGAATGTATTAAACAGTTCAGAATTCTAATGTTTAAGAGAGATCATGCAGTTCGTCTTGGCTTCTGGTTTCAAATGACTGATTATCAGATTAGACTTTTGTTTTGTAGTCATGTTGCTGTAATTCTTTTGGCTGTGGAACAATTTGTAAGGAAAGGCTTAAATGCCTACTTTGTGGCCTGAGGAAACATCTGACAAAAGAACAACATGATCCTAATTTTTATTTTGACATCCTCCCCTTAAACTAAACCTAACAGACACCTTTCTTTTCATTTTGTTTAGTGCTAACCAGACATGTCCTAGGAACAGTGACATGAGTGTGCTTATACATATTTATTTGAATCTATCTTTATTAGGAACATGTTGAAATCTTGGCTGATGAAAATGACCAAATGGCAACAACAACAAAAAAAAGTTTAGCCAAAAGAGTGCATTACCATTTTATATTAAGGATCTTTCCAATACAGATTTACAATTTTGTGATATCTGATTTAATTATTGTCAGCTTGGTTTTGTGGACTAAAGTGTGTTTTTTCAATATCTTATAGTTTTTAAAGAAACATTATATGAGACCATTTTTCAGATCAAAAGAACAATAAAGACTCCTGGGTTTTGCTAATAAATTAAAAAAAAAAGCTCATTTCCTTATAAAACCACACAAATTATATCTGGGACTACTATTTAAGGGGGGAAATGGGGGAAAAGAAATAAAGCAAGGGGTCATCTCATCAAATATTGACTATTGATGAGTTTAGTTCATCACTGTTTACTGCATGTTGTAGTAGTTTTTGTTTAAGTAGAAAGATTTAATTTCATTATTTTTGAAGTCATCTTTACTTTACAGTGTTTCTTTGCACGTGCCTAAGACTTTTGCACAGCACTGTACAATGACTGTACATTTACAACCAATGTAAATGAAGGTCAGTGATCAGTAGAAAGTTTATGAGAATGGTGTAATACGTGGACTGGAATTGGGGCTGCCGGTGGCGCAGGACATGACATTAGCATACCTACACTGTAAATATTGGAAATTATATACTGTTTGCGAAGGTCGGGGTCATACTCATGAAGGGTCTGCTTGAAAATTCAGCTTGTATGTGATGTATAGAACAGAGAAGAGGAGAGAACGCTGCTTAAGCACTTGTAGCATTCTGATTGACCGATAAATGTACAACACATCTACAAGCAGTGATTGATGATAAGTATTCAATGCATGTCAGTGTCTCAATTACAACACTGCGCTGCTATAATTATGTTTGATGGCCTACTTTCTGTACTGGCATGTTATACTTATATGGCACTTAAGCCATACATTAGTGACTGAGTGCCTGGTGTAAGTCATTCTGGTGCATATGGGTTTATTCATTCTGTGTGAAAGGTATCTGCACTTTAGGAAGAGCTTGTTTTGAAACCGAATCTCCAAATAACAACACTTAATGTTGGCCTCATTAAGGCTATTATTAAAAAATGAAAACCTGAACCTGTGAAAGTGTGATGGAATCGATTTCAGAAGCATGTTTCAGTCACCTCAGTCTTTGCGACTGGAAATGAGCCAGCGCTGGGGAAAGCTGTGAGTTGTTGTGCTAAAACTTGGCAGTGATGAGGGTAGGTTTGTTTCCATTTAATCACAGAGTGGCACATTTGTTTTCATGTAGTTCGCTCAGTGGCCATATTTGATTATGCTCTATTTCAAAGACAGTACAAAGATGCCTAACACTTATAGCAGAGATGGAATATATTTAGCCTGTCAATGCTATTAAGCTCAATTTCCATTCATCAGGCTGCAATTTCCTGCAAGCAAGATATCTCAGGGCTAGACAAGCAGAACATGCTTCAACATGTACATCTGTTACTTTACTTCTCTCCAATTTACTTTTAGGAAGAGCTGTGTTGAGGTGAGTGAAATGATGTTTTAAGTGTAATGCGGACTCACTGTATGAACATATATAAGGTTATAATAAAGACGTGGCCTTTAGTTTTAGAACAGAGCGAGAATATTGTTCATGCCTCTTAAGGTGCCAGTGAAAGTGAAGCAAAGTGGAGGGTGAGTGAATTCAGCTGAGATTAAATTTAAAATTATGTTTCATGAAAATGCATACTTTGAGCTCAGGACAGATGTGATAGATGTGCTTTGGTGGTAAGAGTTGAGGTTGTGTCATAGAGATGCCTTTGAGGATTAGTTACCTGCCCAGTCTCTCATCATCTCTCGAATATCTGTCTGTACTTCAAGTTCATCTCTTGTGATATACCACCGTACACTGCCAGGTTTTCTCAGCAAAAAGCTCTTATACATGCATTGTGCATGCAGCAAGAGAGATAGAGATGGCAAAGAGAGAAAGATAAAATAGAATTTTCTTCTTATTCTCTTCCAAGATGATCTGAAAGGTCAGTGTGAAGGAATACTGCTTAGTGTCCCATTTCACTTTTATCTTTCCCACAATTGGATAAAATTCAAATTTCAATCTTTGTTTATTTTTAATAACAGAAGATGCCATGCACACATAATGAAATCTCTTATTGCGAAGGAAAGCTTGCTGAAACCTCCATTTGATCTATTCACATTAGTTTGAATCATCTCACTTATAACAGCATTGTGGGTGGTGAGAGGAGGAGAGAGAGAAGCATACTAGCTGTAACTATGTGTTCTTGGCTTTGTGTTGGTTCAGTATGAATAACTAATGAAGTAAATGCATTACGCACAACCTTGACAACCAAAACATTTGTCTCAAAAATCCAACAACGAATCTCTAACTATTAATTATGTGTTAATGCCATGCTCCATTATTATATGTTCAAGAATGATTTAAAGGCTGTGTTTAGTTTCTTTTTGGCCAGGCTTTTCCATTCTGAAAGTATTAGCATACATATACACACACCCACATGCTGTGTGCCAGTATATTTAAAATAATATAAGGTCTTCTCACATAGTTATATTTGATCTGAGGAAACTCCTGTTTTTAAACACAAAGCCTCCAGGTCATTGTAGCATTGGTGTAGTGTGTGTCCCAGCTGAGGTGCCACTTATGCACTTTAACTGGAGTACACAACACAGTGCTATATTCGACAGTTTACAAATGCTGAAGCTTTCTTTCTGTCCACATTGATATCCTAGCAACCACTGCTGCGTGCCTGGCAACCTACGCTAGGCTGCACTTCCATTGCCTTCCCGAGTCTGTTTTATTTTATTTTTTTCTTTACTTGCTCCACTAGTGTTTTGTGTAAATTAGAAATTAGGCTCTAATTTTATGCTCCAGTAGATGCAGGTTCTGTCTTGCCTTGAAAGACAGATGAACCTGCAACTGTGTCAAGGCCTGTAGGCTCTTTGGGGGCTGGTAACCATGGTAACTGATCTATTGTGACATGAAGAGTGGGTCACCTGCAACACTACAGTTTCTGTACTCCTCCCTTCAAATAAATGGATAAAAATTCCAAAACATGAAAAGGAATATGACTCTGGAGAGGTGTAGGTGTTCTGCTAACCTACATCAATTCAGTATTATTAAAGTAGAGGCAGTTACTACTTTAATAGCGCTCCAATGAGCATGTGTATACGTCTTTATAAGCAATGCATGACAGCCATAAAGATTGGGATTCTGAGGTGTCATAACCTTCCCTCTACAGATTCAACAGCAAGCACCCCTCAGGCCACAGACCCACCACCACCTTCACCCTCATGGCCCTCTATGGGAAACAGTGGAGAAGCAGGCAAGTACTGCTGCCTGTGTGGTGCCTGGTTCAACAATCCTCTGATGGCACAGCAACATTATGAAGGCAAGAAGCACAAAAGAAATGCAGCAAGGGCACGGCTACTGGAGCAGCTGGCCGGCAGTCTGGATGCTGCTGAGAGCACAGGTTAGTTGGGTTGTTGAATGCTTGCCAAGGCAGGAAAGAAAAGGGGTGAAAGGGGAACAGTGTGTAATGGAAAGGAATGGTAGAAATAGTTATATGTTTAGAGCTAAACTCAAGTCCAATTCCAACAATCTCCAGTAACAGGGTGTTTGCGATTAAGGTTTGTTGTGATATAAACGCTTAGGCAGTAGTAGCTCAGTGGTTAAGGCTCTGGATTGCTGATCAGAAGGTTAGGGGTTCAAGCTTCCCTTGCTCAAGGACCTTTAAATCTGTCTGCCCCAGGAGTGCTGTATCATGGCTGACAATGCACTCTGACTCCAGCTTCCTAACAAGCTGGAATATGTGAAGAAAGATTTTCAGTGTACTGCAATGTACATATGACAAATAAAGACAAGATCTTCTTTGAATAGGACAGACCAACTTACTCTAGCTTTGTTTTAACAGATGCATTACAGCAATGTTTTCCTGTATTCAGGGCCCAGACAGTCCATATTGTACTAAGTATTCTTAATTAAACAATCCCTGTGTTTCTGAGTGATTTAAAGTTAAATCTTTCTAATTTTTTAAATAAAGAGTTTTTTTGTAAAGAGAGGAAAGAAGAAAAAATGCCCACCATCTGGGGGTCAACAAGTCCTAGAGTGATGCTGTAGGATATCAGTGTCAGCTCTTCTCTATTAGGGTGACAGGTGGCATCAAGCACAGCTAAAACACATGACACTTGTCATTCATTTTCAGCTTCTGAAGATATGAGGGAGGTAGGTTCTTTTATTCAGGGTTAAGATTCTAAATGGTAAAGTCTTTTCAGAGATCTTCAGAAATACTTCAGATTTCAGATGTTCAGATCTTCAGATTTCACAAGGTGAATGAGAATTTGTTCTGTTATGTTTTGGGGAAAAGTGTGGGCTTGAGTTTTTTTTGTTTTGTTTTGTTTTGCATGCTGGAATGCTTTTCACAGAGCCAGCAAGACACCGTCCAAAGACAGCTAACAGAGGATCAGCAGGTATAGACAGAAACACCACAAGCTGCAATAGAAGTTGTGAGCCAAGAAGTCATAGTTCATTTTCACAGCTGTTCTACAAGCATGTCTGGCATAGAGATTTCAAGGGATTTAAATGTTGTCAGGGGATAAATGTATTGAATTTGCACCAACAGCAGATTTTTTTTTTTTTTTTATTCTAAGAGAACATACAGCAACTGCTATGTGTATGCTGGTTGTCAGAGATGCTTTCTGAAGCAGTTCACCAAAACAGCAACGATAAAAATTCTTCTTACGTATCAAAGAAACAGGCATTTTAAAAATCTGGAACTCTATAATCATGCTGTAAGCAGCAACCAAGTGAACTGATGTCCTTGTTTGCAGCATTCCACTGTAAATGTCACTTTCTATTTAAATCTCACCAGAAATATTTGCTGTTGATTACAACACCCTGCAACAGAGATACACAAGTCTGCCGCTTCTAAACTGGTGATGTTAGAAAAGCTTAAATTAGCTTTTATTTAAAAATTTGAATGTATCATCCTCTTCATTAAGTAAGAGTGACAGAGATCTGCCAAGATTCCGTCTTTCTACTGCTAAACTTCAGCATGGCTATCCCAAAACCTTGTCACCTTGAGTTTGGCTGCTCCTCAGGGAGACTGTCTGAGCTCAGCAAGCATGCCACATCTCATTTGTCATCCTCGTTAGAAGCCCACAACATGAAGGTGCGGTGTGTGTGAGCTAAATGCACGTAAAACGCAGACACAAATCCGAAGTACTGCATTGCTTTTATCTTTCCCGGCATGTGATTTGTTTGAGAGATGGTGGCACATTTACAAGACCCCTTCCACTTGTTTAAATCATCAGTCGAGTGACTGCTGGGAGATTACAGCCTGGCCTGTTTATGTGGAAGCTACTTCAATGTAATAGTATTCTCACTGAGCCTTTATTTTAACGTTGGGATCACACAGGAACACTGGAGGACCCTTGCTGGTATGGAACAGGTATTAATTTCCTCTAAATTTTAAGGAGAAATAGAGTTCTTTATGAGAAAACATTACACAGATGATTTCATCTTACAGACATTCGGCAAATTATTATTATTTGTTTTAATTTCAGCTTACAGACATTTCTTACAATTTGTAAGAAAAAAAAAAAAGACAGAGATCTATTCTTTATCTCTGTTCGTCCAAAGATTTGAGTGCTTGTGCGGTTCAGGGTGCACTTAGATTAGAGTATGAACAGCCCAGTTGTCTGTAGATATGGTTAAAGTTGAACAAGTACATACAAATGAATACCAATGAATAACCCATTTAACATATATTTTGCTGTTAGAATCTATGCATATCCACTTTTTACTGCAACCTGCCCGATTGCCACACATCATGTTTGGTATTGCTATTTATATAAACTCCTTGTAAATTTGGTTTGGCTATACTGCAACAGACCATACCAATGCTTAAAGTCATTAACTCTCTTATCCCGTCTGGCTTGGCCTATGGAAGCTAGCTTGTTTTCTTTCCATTCAGTGATGAAATGATCCTTTCACCTGCCTCTCCAAAGGCCTGGATGACTTATTACTGCAGTGAAGAGGAAACAGAATGAGTGAGACTCTCCTCTCCATGGAGTACATCACCACATTAATGTGCTGCATTACACATGAGAGTCATCTTGGACCTAGGAACAAAAATCAGCCCACGCACTTTATGTATATACTACACCATGCAAAACACAGTTTTAAAGTGCCTATTTCAGCATATTTCTTTATGAACATTCTGGTCAAGGAGTAAATATTTTCGAACAAATAAATTGTGACGATTTCATTTATCCGGGGTAAGTGATGTAAGCTATGAATATGAATGGATTATTTGAAATGAACAGATAATGTATTCCAAAAATATGATACAGATATGAACAAGAGGTACACTGTTGTGTTTATATTTATTTATGTATCTATGTATGTATGTATTTATTTATATAAAGCTTCCAAAAAGATTAATATAACATCTGGGTTGCAAATAGAGGTGTGGATTGGGATGCAAAAAAAAAAGGGTGAGAAGGTTTTACTTTCATGTGAGCAGTCAGATATCAAGTAAGTGGGACAAATCGTCTCGGGTTACTTAACTGTAACCCTGTTCCCTGAAAAAGCGGGAACGAGATGCTGCGTGAAAACGCTAATGAGAA
>JAOVYU010000047.1:15574309-15601507 GCA_025674565.1 Synodontis membranacea
ATATAAAATTAAATAAAAAATATATATATATTTATATATTTATAAATTTTAATAGTGCCGTGTTGCTTTTAAATGTAAGTTTTGCAATGTTGTCTTGGTAAAAGTCTATGGCCAGATCTTAACCTCCTGACTTGGTTTTGAGCTAAAATATCCTAGTACACAGTACAGCCATAAACTTTTTAAAGTTCATTACATGAGTGGAGCAGGTCCGCAAGCTTGTTTTGGTTTTGCTCTTGGTGATGAAGAAAAGGGATTTCACTTGTGCGACCTCATATTTCTCCTCTAGGAAACAGGAAATGATCAGAGGCAGAGGTAGGGGATGTCAGTATTGGGTTGTTCTTGGCCAGTACTCAGAGCTCTGATGTTAATATCACATAAAGGAGAAAGAGCTTTATTGCATCCTTATTGCAGTTGCTCGTAGACTGACCTACAGTGGTGACATTTGTAGTGTCAGTCTCTCACTGAGACCACTGCTGAGCTGATTGATAATAATAAACAGATAGTGTCATGGTGACGTCCATCTGCAAGCACATTTTAAATCCTCGTGCCTATAGCTGTGAAGGTCTCTATTGTGCCGCCAGGATATCTCAGAAACGTTGAGGTATGGACTCCACCTGCTTTAAATCTTAAAAAAAAAAAAAAAAAAAAAAAAAAAAAATCATCCAAGTTGAGATGGGGCTTGTTTGTCAAGCGCATCCTACAGATGCTCATTTGGAATGAGATCTGGGGAGTTTGGAGGCCAAGTCAACACATTGATCTATGATCACATTGATCTTGTTAAATCCATTCCTGAAGAATTACTGCAGTGTGGCAGGTGCGTTATCCTGCTGAAAGAGGCCACTGCTATTAGGTAATGCTATTGATGGCATGAAGAGTGTACTTGGTCAATGTTTAGGTACATGGTACATGAAAAAGTAATATCCACATGAATGCCAGGACTGAAGTTTTCCCAGCAGAACATCACCCAGATCATCACACTGCCTTTGCCGGATTGCCTTCTTCCTATAGCGCATCTTGGTGCCTCTCTTTCCCAGGTAAGCATTGCAGACACACCTGGCCGTCCACATGATGTAAAAGAAAACGTGATTCGTGAGAACAGGCCGACTTCTTCCATTGCCCCATGGTCCAGTTCTGCTGCTCACGGGTCCATTGTAGGTGCTTTCGGTATAGAACAGGGAGCAGCATGGGGACTCTGACTGGTCTGTGGCTATACAGACCCCATATGCAGCAAGATGTGATGCACTGTGTGTTCTGACACCTTTCCTTTGTAGCCATCATAACTTTTTCAGCTACTGTGCTAGAGTAGATCTTTGGGACTGGACCATACTAGCTAGCCTTTGCCCCCATGAGCATCAGTGAGTCTTGGGCTTACGTGACCCTGTCCCCACTTCACCAGTTTTCCTTCCTCGGACCACTTTTATAGGTACTAACCAATAACATCCCACAAGACCTGCCATTGTGGAGATGCTCTGGTCGTCTCGCCATCCTAATTTGGCCCTTGTCCAAGTTGCTCGGTGCCTTACAGTTACCTATTAATACTACTTCCAACACGCTGATATTGGTGATATAGACTTTGGCGTATAGGCTGACATGCAAAATAAGGCCCAAAAAGGCAAAGTTACTATACTGTAACCCATTGGTACATGTATCCGTCGTATTAAACTGAAAATGTAAAACAAATACCTGGTTATTACAATTAAATTAAAGGGGAAAGATGCAGAGGTAGTAGGTATTTAGGTTCTAAACAGAAATGAATAGGCTTGCTGGTACCGAAACATCAGGTTAAGTTCAATCTGGACGCAGGAATCGCTATTTAAATACACAAAACAGATTCTTCCAGATTACATCCTTTTGAACTTACTTCTAACTATTATTCTGCCTCAGTAGGTGAGTATCTGAGATGGGGGGAAAAAAAAAGAAAGAAAGAAAGAAAGTTTTGTTTGTGTTAAGGCCTAGGCAGTGTCAGATGTAGGTCAGAGTGGCACTCGTGCAGAAAACACATGTGGAATGAGAGGAAGTGGATCTCAGGGGAGGCAGCATTACTACAGATCACACCAGACTGAGACACAACACAGGAAATATTCACTACACGTCTCTGCCCTCCATCAGCAGACACTACCCATGTATGATCTGCTGTCCTTTTCTTATAGTTGGTAAATAGTTTAAAGAAATTCTACATACAGTCAGTTGCAAAACATGTTTAATAAATGACAGCAATATTTGGTTAGTTGTGTGAAGAAGAACATAATTTAGTTTGGGTGGTATATATTTTTTTTTCAGAGAAGGTTGTTGATGTATAATAAAAGTAATTAAACACAATTAAATTTGATCATATAGTCTGCAGTTCAAGCATCCTATGTGTAAAAATAATAATAATAATAATAATAATAATACAGCCCCGTATTCCCCTCCACAATACAGTTTTTTAAGCTCGGCCATGCTTAGTGTCCTGTAACAGTGGTGGACACCCAGTCATTCTGTGCTCAAGTGCTTTCCAGGAAACCAAGGCTAAATAAATTAGAGGATGGAACTGTCCTGCAGTTGCAATTTCTTTATTTTAAAAGGGGATCTAAGGATAGTGCCATGGGAAATTACTTACAGCTGACTAACCTACACTTCTGTCCACTTAGTTGAAAATGTCTTTTTTTTTTTTTTCCTCAGTATCTCTTGACTACTGTGTCTACTTACACTATGTGTAAAAATTCAATTATATTTATAATCTGTGGATTCTGAGCTTCGCCACCTCGTTTCTCTGTATACTTGTATATGGAAAGATGAGAATAAAATTCACTTTGACTTTTCAGCATGCTTTAACCGTTGATTCTTCAGACGAAAGCTGCAGTCATCCAATCATGTAATACTTTCACATGGCAATTTCATTTTCGAGCTCAAAATGAAACTTTTCAAAGACGCACACATACTGACTACATAACGTGATAATTCGCAAATAATATGAATTTTTTTAAAGCAGACCCAAAGCTCAACTAAATATGTTAGATCCCATCTCATCCATCTCTAGGAATAATCAGTAGTTGACTTTTTTTTTTTTTTGCTGTCCAGCAACAATTCTTAGTTCAGGGTGCTTAGTATTCTGCATTGTTCTCAGTGCTGGTTCATTCAAGGTTCCCAGGGCAGGGTGGGGGAAGAGAGGGAGGGGGTCTTGGGGGTGCTCGTGATGGTGGGGGTCCGTGGGGTGGTCGCGTTGGGGGGGGTCCGGGTGGTGAGCGGGTTGGTCGGTTGGGAGGTGCTGAGCCGGAGGGGCGTATCAGGGACCGGTGCTCTGCTGGGGGTGGTGGGGGCGGAGGAGGGCTGCGTGGTGTAGCCCTGACTGCCTCATCTTTCACCCGCGTAAAGTTGATGCATCGGCCCTGCAGGAACACAGCAGATGGCAGGATAAGTGACAGTTAAGAGCTAAAGCTAACCTCCTTGTCATGTCCAGTTCTGTTTATTACTTAGCAAAGATGTCCCTTTGACCCAAGCATCACTATTTATTTCCACTACAAAGTAAATGCAAAACGTTTCATGCTTGGAGATTCTCTGAAGTGGGGTCCATGGACCATGAGGGGTCTGCAATTTTTTAATTTTGTTATAGTGGTGGGGACTAATATCAATTTTAATAAGAAGTGGTTCTGCACAGTTATATTAAATAGCCAAAAGTCATGATGATTAAAAATTTTGTTTGCTCGTTTTCATCCTGGAAAATAACTTGCACATTTAAAAAAAAAAATTCAAAACACAAAAAAAAGGGTTAAAATGGTGTTACGTAGGACATGGGAGAACAAAAGTTTGCCCAGATGATGACCCCAAATAAGCACAAGACTTCACACACCCAAAGTCTTAGCTGTCCACCATCATTCTGTCTGTGATATCATGGGGGTTGGGTTTTAGGGGCTGCAGCATTGCACTTTGGGAAGAATGAGTAGCAGTGAAAAGAAAAAGAAAAAAAAAACATCCTCCAAAAGATTTGGGAAAATAAAACCTGCATTCTTACAAGAAAAGTTATTTATCATTGTCAGGAGGGCTAAACTTTCAGAAGCTATTGTCAGGGAGTTTTCAAGGGTTTTAACTTAAGGTCAAAGCACAGAAAAAGGTATTCAGTGTGTACTTTACGCATCATTTATTGTGAAAAATAAAACCTTCATTAATGTCGGACTCACAAACTGCTGAAAGTAGAACAACTTCCTCCTTTGTCAGAGTACTAGACATACAAGTCTCTAGAGACCCATCAGTAATAAATGTTTTTATTCAATATAACATGTATGAAAAAAAAAGCCATTATAAAATAAACTTTAACATGAAACTCATGTTTCCATAAGTTTGTAATATGCTTGCTGTGTAAAATGCCAAATACTAAATAATCAAAAGGTAAAAAAACATGTACGTATGTATGTATGTATTCACATATTCTCTATTAAAGTCAGTAAAGGATATCTGTTAAAAGGTTTATCTTGCTAGATGATAAAGGCTGTGGAATCCATTCTAATCAACCAGGTACTCTTTAACATGATAAGGCTGGTGATGATGATGATGCTCGATTGGCTAACTACAAAAAAACAGCACAATGCTAGCTGATGAATATTTGTTCAGTGCTGATTCCAAAAACAGGGTCAGAATCTCCTTTAAATCCATTCGAATTACTTTCACTTGAGTGGCAATGAGAGCAGCCGTCAGGGAGGTGCCACTTTCTGCCATGCTGTTTGATTGCTCATCGGACAAACAGATGGAGGGATTAAAGGCCACGAGCCAGACCATGACAGGAGAGATTCCAGCTTTTGTTCCACGTCTCTATAGCACTGGATCAAGGCTAGGGTGAGCGACCAAGAGCATCACATTCTTTTCGATGGGCCATGGCGACGAGGACACGTTCATGAAACGCAGGGTAGTACTCGGTACACGCAGTCCGTCACTCCTTACAGCTAATGACAGGATAGAGATGGCATAATCTAAGCATGAAGTATGAAAATATGCACTGATATTTACTGAATTTTTGCTGTCTAGCATTGCACACAAGGTCAGGTCACATGCATCTCTTTAGCTTTGTGTGTTCCTCACTCCTTATGTGTTATATATACAGGAATAAAGAAAAAACAAACAAACAAACAAACAGTTTCATAAAATTACCAGCACAGTATGAGAGATGCGTAGAAAATTCACAAGTATTTCGTCTCTATTAGAGTGCATTGCTCAGTCGAAGCTCGGATGTTTTTGTCCGATCTGGGCATTGATTACAAATCAGTACTGCCACAATGTGGTGCAGGTCTGTGTACAGCAATGCACCAGGTGGTTGGTGGTAAATGTGCTGTTCTGACACGACTTTTTGCAAGTGCTGCTGAAGCTTGAAGCCTGCTGGGGGACATCCACAGTAGTTAAAACACCATATGGACCAATTTCTCTCCGTTTCCTCTGAACCCCCCTCCCCCCCCCCCCCCGCTCTTCCTCTCTCTCTCTCTCTCTCTCTCTCTCTCTCTCTCTCTCTCAGTTCTTCCTTGAGCACATCTGCACAGCATTCAGTAGGCTCCATTCTCATTCAGCCCATATGCTCACTCCGGTATGGGGCTGTTGCTCTGCTGCTCACCAAATTGTCCCATTCACCACACATGACTGCTAGAGTGATGGCTTCAGCCTCCCAGCTAGGCACTCATGAATTAATCCCCCATCCCCCCCCCCCCCCCACCAATGCAGCCCAACAATGGTCAAGCACAATAAAATTCAAACCCTAGCCTGCTCACTAGCCCCATGTCACATTAGAGAGCTCTCGGTTTAATAAGCTGTTAAATCAGACCACCAAGTATCTGTTTGAGGGTGATCTGGCTCTGACCGGAATCCTACAAGCGGACGAAAACAGGCTGCACAACCTTAGGGGAAAAAATCACTCCAAAACCTAAAGTATTGGAGCATTCTTTTCATCCTCACTTGTAAATGATCCTGCTTGCCAGAGTGGGCCATTTTGCCTTTACATACCAGTAGGTCATTGCCAAAGAGCAAACCAAAACACCCCCCCCCCCTTTCTTCTATGAATTTGCTTTGTCTTAGCAGTAAATGGGCCGATCCAGACCACGCAAGTGTACTCACTTTCAACCAGAGTGGCCTTGTAAACCAGACAGACAAAGGAGTCGGCCAAAAAAACTTCCAGTGACAAGAACTCCTTTCTTCAGAGACTAATAAAACAAACCTGTCACCTTTGCATCACAATGTGTGCACTGAAGCTTTTACGTGATGAGTTTAACCTAGATGGCCTCGGTGTTATATATTAGCTATAGGTTCTATGTTAAAGTTGGGTATTATTGTTAACCAAGTGCTTTCCCCCCCTTTCCTCTCTTGCCTTTTTTCCAAAGCAAAAAAAAAACCAAACAAATCATAAAATCAACTGATAAATGCGTGTGCTCACTGTAGTACAGTGTAGTATTTTTGAAATCAATTTGCCTCACTAGATTCAACCCCATCACTGCAGTACTGTAGGTTTTTCAACTGTTTGAAATGAAAGTAAAATGAAAGCAACTCTGGATGCTCAGCCACCCAACATCAGAACTTCAGGCTAGACCCTTGCAGAAGGATGGACAAAAGTATGCATGGCATGCATGGAAAAAAGTTAAAACATCTATAGATCACCTCTGTTTCATTTTCTACAAATGCCCACTGGATCAAGACTAGGGCAAGCGACCAAGAGCATCACTCTCTTTGTTTATATGCCATAGTGACCAGGACATGTTCCTGAAATGCTGGACAGTTAAAATGAACTCAGTCACTCACTCACTAGTTACATTTGATGACAGGAAAGAGTGGGACTTATCTAAGTACAGATTGTAAAAGCACAGAGTGCACTGATGTTGATTGATTTTTTTGCCGTCTAAGACCACAAAATTGCAAAAGCTTCTATACGTGCCTCTGTTTTATTTTTTTCACAAGTCAGGATTCATGTTCATTTAATTGATATTTCTATCATGCAAATGTATATATTTCCTATAATCTATAATCTATATTTATTCAAATAATTTTCTTATTCTCACAATACCTTTATCTATGTTTATTATCTAAGCTGTTGACGTGCTAAAATATTTATGTCCTATGACTTAAAACAGTCAACATAACAAACTGCCATGAAAACAGCAAACATAAGGGTGAAAAATACTGCCATTTAACAGTGCTATAGAAGGACATAAAAAAAATACAAATGAGTGATTATTTATACTATTACCAAAAGTAAACAAATAAAAAAATCAGAATTAAATGCATACAAAGACACTACTGAAGAGTTAAGTTTATTTTTACTTTGCTCAAATAAAAGAAAGCAGCAGAAGGGGAATATTCGGAGAGAAATCAGCAAATGAACGAGATGTAGTACAACAGTGAGCGTGTGAGAGTACGTGAACGGAGAGACTGCAGGAAGATTGGGAGTGTATTCATTGCGGTATGTGCTGTCTGCGCCAGGGCAGCTCACGGGACATTGTCCTGCAGGTGGGCATGGAACACACGGCTTACTGTGGACATGCTCCAACCAGCCTGAATGCTACAGCTGTTATCAGCCAAACCCTTTTCTTCAGTGAATCTGCTGCCTTTCCCGACACTTTTCAAAGCTTCTGCGCAGTATATAGAGCAGCTGGGCGCTGGCCCTGCCTCACACACAGGCAGCCTATTCTGCAGCACAGCTCAGTAAGACAAAATTCACATGAGTCCATCCACAGTGAGAGTGGAGCAATAGCTTGGCCAACTCAATAGAGTCGGACTGTATGGTCTTCATCGCCCCGGCCCACATGAAAGATGCCTTTCATAGCCCTGCAGATGTGTTGCCATGATACGGTCTGCTGTGGCACAATAACGCAACGTGTCGCAGAAGATCTCGCACATTGAAGAAGTGTCACGTCACAGAAATGAATGGTAATGGACTCGGAGAATAGATTGTACTGATACAAATCTGCTCCATGTGAAAGGAAATATCTGCTCGTGTTCAAGACGCAGAGGGTTTCACTGCGCAGGCTGGTGAAAGAGTCGGCCTTATATCCAAATCTGCTACAGTCAACAACAGAAACACTGTATGCCATGAACCACAAATGTCCTAAGAGCTGCAATGACAAATATTCCTGATTTATTCCTGACATAATACAGAAGTAGTGCAAACTTGACATTTCTAAAAATACTTGCGTAGCTCTGCACAGCTGAGAGCCAGTTTAAACTTTAGCCCAATGATGTCATGTCCTTATTTTAAAAGACAAATGCACACACCAAATCCAGCCAATATAAAATTCATGAAGTGTTATCAGGCACTTCAATAATTCTATGCTTGTGAACACAAAAGGAAGGAAAAACACAGACTCTGTATACACCCCGAGCCACCTTATAAGGCAAACAGACATGCCAGTTCTGGACACTGAAGCCAGATAAAACTACATTCCATAGATGGAGACTGTGGTATTTGGTCATACATCTCATTCAGACTCAGCCTGTTACAGCAAATACATGAAGTAATATTCTGGATTGACTCGTATCTTTATATTCCTACCTGATCTCCAGGCTTGGGCCTCATAAGGGACACTTGGTCATATCCACGGCGGAGCAGAGCCCACAGAGCATCCAGTTTCCCCTGAGCAGAGCAGATACAGAAACTTCAACATATATCCACATCAACGTGCCAATGATTATAACTGTTATTCATTTTACTTCTTCGCATGCCATTTTTTCTGTTTATCGTTGCACTTAATGTTGTTGAACAAGTTAAGTTAAATACTATCCTATAGGCAACTTACGGCCCATTACGAAAATTCTGACACCCAAGACTCCTTCCATTAATGCTAAACAACCTTCTTCTTACTTCAAGTGTTACTATATCATTAATAAGACATCTTTCTTTGTTAAATAACAACACATTTTCGGTCTGTGTATCGCTGCATTTAAATTATGTGGAGTGCACTGTACTTGCGAATGAGCCGTTACTAAAGAAACAGTAATGTATTAGAACGAGCGCTTTAATTTAACCTTTAATCTGTGATCTGTCTTCGCAGTGGTATAATGTGGTATAGTAATTGGCTAATGTTTAGACAAAAAGACATGTGCATGAATCGACAGCAAAATATCCGTGGGGAAACGCAGTACCTTAATGGGAGTGTACCATCTTCTCTGCTGTGAGCGCCGGTGTGCTGTCGACCTCCTCGTTTTGGGCTCATACAGCTCAAACTCCTGCTCAGGCATCTTCACCACTGCATTCTTGGGTTTCTCCAGCTTAGCGCCTTCCTCTGTGGAGCCTTTCTCCCCCCAGCGCACCTAACAGCAGCAAGACATATCCAAAACCATGAACAAAAAAGGAACTAAACTAAAAATCCTTATGCTTACGTATTTGTAATGATGACCAATACCAAATGTGCTTAAAGTATTAAGCAGAAGGCATATGAGTAACAATACATTTTCCTATAACTAATTATTATTATTATTATTATTATTATTATTATAGCATGATTCTTAAATTCAAGGTTACTTTATAAAATCCATGTATCCTGATATACGTTTAAAAAATATAATAATAAGTTCTTTTAAAAACTACAACGGCAAAAATATAGTACCTCCATTCTTTTAATGCCTCCAACTCCTCTGCCCCCATAGTAAGAGGCATCAACTGTAGGCCACTTTTTCTTTGGCATCCCATCCTCATCATCAGACTCCTGAACACACACACACACACACACACACACACACACACACACACACACATAATCATTTCTTTCATTAAAAGATTAAACCTGAGTTACTGGGTGCACAAAGCCTAAAAGCTTTTCTGTTCGAGATTCACTCGTAGACTATTTCCACCCAAACAGAATAAAAACACAGTCGAACAGTGCAAGAGACACAGATAACATCCTTATTGTTATTCCTAATCAAAATGAAACTTGCATCCATTAAACCTCGGCAGACAGAGGTCCTTGTTTATGGATTCCGTGATAAGTGGCACAGATGCACACTCTAAGGCTACTTCCACAAAGCTCTCTTATTTCACACCAGCACTGGTGACTGCTCGCCGTTGACCTCTGCGAACAAAACAAGCACAAGAGGGCCATTCTGCACGTTCTGCTGCACGGTGCCTGTGTACTCGATCATGCTGGAGGTCTAGTCTCTATCTTTATAGTCGTTCACTTGTCCTGCTGCAGTACTGGCACATATGTCACTGTCAATGACACTAACAGAGTCAGTCGGGTGTAAGCCAGTGAAGCTTTATTATACCATTTTGCCGTTATGATAAAAGCCTTAATCAGACCAGTCTTAATTTACAATGTAGAACAAAGAGTTTTATTCACATGTATGGGATTTAAGGGGAGCTGGTTGACCTGTGGATGATGCCAATGTAGTCCAATTCCACGTTGCTTTACAGAGAAAATGCATTTATTTCAGAACTGTGAAATACTAGATGATACCATTCGAGACAATAGCAGTGTACATGCATTTGATCTTGTTCCATTTTAAAAGGTCTACTCTGTCTTGTATCCTGCCCACTAAAGAATACTTATTCAGAGATATACTTATATCATTTTGCATGTGAATACTGATAATGCATATTAAAAGCCCAATTACAGCCACATGAATGAATCCATTAGGACAGAAGCAAATGCAGCATATCCAAAACTTGAGTTAATTCCATTTTCTTGATAACAATTGTTGAGAATCTTCCATATGGAAAAAATACACCCATGCAATCTGCACGTCCTAAATCCATGTAAACCTTGCATACATGAATGAATACAGTACAATTTTTAAATTAACCCTGCAGGTCAATGAATCTACACTGGTGATTTTGATACATGTGAAGATCCTCTCATGATCCTACATTTCCACAATGTACAGGTATTCTCTGGTGGCTCCAAAAGATAAATAAATATTATACAAAACCACTTTTTTTATTTCTGATCCAATATTATTATTTTTAAACTACTAAGCATTAAAATGTGTTTTTTTCCCTTCCATTATAAATATAAAAATATATTTTTTAAAACAATATAATAGAATTCATTACTAGCAAAATATAAAATGTTTTCTCTAATATTACATCTCTAATCCATCTTTTTTTTATTTTATTTTTTTTTTTGCTGGTATTGGCCCGAAACCAACACTCAGTGCCGTCTCTAAGAAGTATACATCCCTTTCAATGCACATTGACACTTTTCAAAAATGATCCCGAAAATAATACAGAACACAAAAAGAAACACAAAAAAAAAAAAAAACAGTGAACGCTGAACTTACAGGCTCAGGTGGTGGTGGAGGGGGAGGCTCTTTAATGACCTGTTTACAATACAAAAGTACATTTTCTCAAACGTCACACTGATGACGAAATTAAAGAAAGCAAGGAGGCCAACCTCTAAAAATTACATACTCACCACAGTACAGCACAGAGGCCAAAACCACCACATCAGCAGCAGACCCACGAGCAGAAAGATCACCAATAATGAAACGAGGAGGATGGTGCCATCGAACTGCACTCAGACAATTACATCGAAAAAATTACATCCTTTCCATATTAGCCAAGTCAGCAAAACCCAAGTCAGAGCACACAGTAGAACAGACTGAAGAGAGAACTACGAGGAACTATCGCAGATCAGAATGTGAACTTACTTGATAAAAAACAGGCTCCTCTGATGAAAGAAAGCAGAGGAGACCTCACCAAAGTATAGAGGAAAGAGAAGGAAAGGAAAACAAGAAATTGCATAAGAAAGCAAAAGAAGAGCAGATACTTAAAGGAAGTCAGAGAAACAGAAACAACATTATCGGCCAAATCACAGCCTATAAGCTACTCTTTTTGCATTGGCTTTTTTTTTTTTTTTCTCTCTCTCAACAGCAATTCAACTGAACTTTATCTGTGTAGCAGTTTTACCAATAAACACTGAAATGAAGCAGCTGCACGGAAATGTCTATTTAGGCTACATTCACATTATCAGGCTGAAGTGACTCAAATCAGATTTTCTTTTGCCTTATTGTGACACAGATCTGATCTTCTCACGGCTGTGTGGATGCACAAATCTGATCTTTTTATATCAGATTTTAGTCCCCTTTATCTGATACGTATGAGAGTGGACTTTTTTGCCTATACGCATTGCGCCGAGTGCTGTTGTCATCAGCCAGGACAGAAAAACAACAACGGAGGAGAACTACAGTTTGCCACCCTGCAGAACAAAATGCCATGCATACATCAGCTACTTGCGATGTACCCAATTCTTTGGTTTTAATACAATTAGTCATGTAACAAATATTTTTTTGTTGTTGTTGGTGACAAAGACAGAGACAACAACTTTCAAAAACTTCACCTATCATTTCCTGGGTGATTCTGAATAGTGTGATTACAAACCATTAAGAGTGAAGTTAAACAGTAATAAATAAAAGGACGTTCAGTGAGAGCATATTGGGAATAACAGTTCTGGGATCAGATTACAGCAGCAGTTCTTACAATCGATCTGCATGTCTTGTTTTGGTATTATTGTAAATCAAAATGAAATAAATCAAATATGATATTATTCCGTCTGTTTTAGAAGCGTTTAATCATTTCAAGCTTTTAATTCACAGATAATTTTACTTTCGTTCATGAGATTAATGCTTAAGGTTAGAGAATTATCTGCCAACAGAACTATATATTCAGTAGATTATTTCAAGTTCTCATAAATTAGCAGGAAATGTTCAGAAAAGGGATTAATAAATATTCATATACAGTAATGTTTTGTGAAATGTGAAGTTGGGTGTTTTGAATAAGAGGAATCTGGTGCATCAGTCATGTACCATGCACTTATACTTACACATTCAGTAATGGTGATGTGCACTGAACTAGTTATGTAAGACAAGCCCTCATTCATGCTGACCTGGAGATATATCACCCTGCATCAGAGCACAAACACAGATACAGATCAAACTCTAAGCCACATTAAATCAGCACATTCCTCCAGCGGCCTGTATGAGCTTGTCTCAGTTTTCTTTCCATCATGGCTTGGCCCTGGCCGAGTGAACTATAAGGCTAGATAAGACTGTATGTTTACAGATCTACAAAAAAAAAAAAAAAAATCCTAAAAGCTGCCTCAATTGCTGCACTTTTGCCCCACTGCACTTTTCTCTGCTGTGTATCGGTTTTCACCATCGGAATGCCGGGAGAATGCAGAAAAGGTCATTAGACTGGCCAGAGCCATTTGGACATCAGAGTTCCCAGAACGTTATCACGTGGTTTAGATGTGAGATCAAGGAAGATGGGAAGATAGGTGGGTATAAATTCTAAACTGCAAGGAAAAGTGGAATTACAGAAGTGTTTCCAAGTAACAGACAGAACGCAAAGTAAAGAAAGGGAAAAGCGAGACATTTTCTTTCTCTTTTCTTTCTGTTCCTCCTTAAAAAGCCCAGAGGTCATTACCAACAGCCGGGACACACCCATACAATTCCTCAGTACGTAAGATAAATTATTACATATTTGTTAAGTTCAAAATTTTGTATCAATTTTTTACATGTTAAAAAAAAAAGTTTTTACAGGTTTTTTAAAGTTACAGGTTATGGAGTATTCATTCACAGCTTATGAAATTTTAAAATAATTTACCAAGTTAATGATTAAAATAGATAATAATTTATACTGAAGTCCAAAACATGAGGAGCATTTACTGTGCTATATTGTTTTATTCAGAGATAATAATATTTCAATAACAGACATGCAGTAGCCTACTATAAAGCAAATAAATATGTCATATTTCCATTTCACATGCACAAAATCTACAACCTGAGAATCAATGTACTAATGTTGAACGCTAAAGCAGACACTTTCCCTGTTAGAGAGGTTTCACAGTTGCTTAATGGAAAGCCTCTTTTCTAACAGGGTTCTTATTAAGTTTTTCATAACTGCTTAGAACTGACACAGAGAGGGTTGTGTTGCAAAACCTAAATGTCCAATATCCTGATGATCGCTGTGCAATATAACATCGTACAATTACCTTTTAACAAAGCAGTATTAAAAATGCATAGATTATCTAAATATTTTTTTTCACCACAGTTTAATAATAATAATAATAATAATAATAATAATAATAATAATAATCTCAGTTATCATACGAAAACAAAGGTAAATTTTCCTTGAACAGGCTCCTAATTACTAGGTTTTTATCTGGTAAATATGTGGTAAATTACAGCATATTACTTGGTCATTACCAAAGGTTATAAGTGGGAAAATACAGTGAAACTAGAGCTTAAATACAAAATACAACATCTCAGTACTTGCCTACTTATCACCTGTAGTGACTACCCAAAAATACTATAATCTATATTTACAGGTAAATATTTAGTAATTAGAGGCCTGTTAAAGGAAGGATTGCCAAAATAAATAGCTAGGAGAATAAGTGGACCTGATTCACAGCATAATGCATTTTAGATTATTACAGTAACATGTGGTATATTGATAATGATGACAGTGGAAATAAGAACTGTACATTAGTTCAAGAAAAATATTGAATAATAATAATAGACAGCATTTTAATGGTAATTTGTCCACGTGGCTGTTAAATGTAAAGTAGAAAAAATAATCAGTAGTAGCAGTCCAGTTCTAAGCTTAAACCACAAACAAGGCAAAAAACAGGACCAGGATTAGGATTAGGGTTAGACCAGAGAGCACACCCTTTGAAATGTAGAAAAAAAGGCCAGAATATGCTCTGATGGAGCTTAAATTCACACAGACATCCCACATTGCCAATTCTAAACTAGTTTCACCCCATTTTCTCCCAATTTTCCCAGCCATTAACTAGCTCCCCTAATCATGTAACAGCTATCAGCCAGGGAAGGTGAAGGGTAACACATGCTTCCTCTGAGACACATGGAGCCATGAGCTGAAACACTGGAGGAAAGTGCTAACTGCCCTCTCCCATACACATGAGCTCACAGGCACTGACAACCGCTGCCACTAGTGTTGTTCCGATTGACAAGGCACTCTTGGACTCTTTCTTGGAGTACTCCCTTAGACACAGGTAAATGGGCATCACCAACTCATGATCTCTGCATGATATAGCAAACACCTTTATGATGTGTCACTTCTAATACTTGATCGTTGTTGAAGAATGAGATGTTTTCAGTAAAAGAAAGAGGACTATTTGTGAGATGATGAGACATCTGACACTAATTGCCCATTCTTATGGATATGAAAGCTGTCAGTCTGCCCCTCTGGCCTGCTCTTATGACAGCTTTCTTATAAATGGAAGTTCACCCAACATGAGACATGCTTCCATGTCTGGCTGCATCATGGGCAATAAAGTCTGAGCCTGGTGGAAATATCCACAGCTTTCTCTTCCCGGGCATTCCTCCGTCCATACACACACAGAAGAAGAAGACTTGAGCTGTCAATAAGTTACTGCAGGGGTTTCACCCCTCACCACTATTCTCTCTCTTCTATTCCTCGTCTGTCGGATGCTTCTGTGTGGAAGACCTGCTCAATCCCCCGACAGCCCCTTGGCAGGGGGCGCAGGAGCAGAATGAACGGGGCTCCAGTGACAGAGCCATCTCACTCTCCATCAATCAGGCAGTGGCTGGCCCTTTTTAAACACATCTTCCGAGAGCCTTTCAGTCATCATGCATTTGGGTGACAACAGTGACAACTTTATCTTATAAGACATGGCTCCAAGAAAAGTGAACAGGCGTGACAGGCAGATTGTGCCCTAAAATCATCTTCTCCTCCACCTCGCTCTCATCTCACCTCTCATCTCTCCATACATGACAAACATTTTATACGGCTATCTATAAATCTGTTAATTACACTAGCGTATGTTACATTACACATATTGAGTAATTTATCATGTGTAAATAACTTTGCAGTTCCTGACCAAACTGTTATTTAAAGTACGTGTTATTATTAGCATGGTCATTGTCATGAACAAAATCCGAGGTAACCTAAAAAAAACCCTAAAAAGTAGATGTTTTACATATGGCCAAAGGTTTAATGTTAATAATAAATAATAGTTTATTGTTAATATCAGTTTATTAAATGAATTAATGCTATGTGCAGCTAGAAGGAAACAGAATATGCTTGTGATCCATTCTAACTTCATTTCAGTCAAGTATGGACTAAACAAGTCATACTTTACCAGATAAAAACAGGCTGGGCCATGCCCATAGCCTCCATGACGCGTGAGCTGGTCATAACCATGGTAACAATACATAATGTAGGTTATTGGGGAGGGGGACTAAAATCCTTTAGTGAGTAGCAGTACTGCAAGCAGATATGCCTTGTTAATGAGCACAGTCAGAGGAGAACGGCCAGACTGATTCCAGCAGACAGAAAGGCTATTGTAACTCAAAGGACCACACTTTACAACCATGGTGATCAGAAAAGCAATGCAAAATGCACATGTTGGGTCTTGAGGCAGATGGGGTACAGCAGCAGAAGGCCACATCAGTTTACACTCCTATTAGGCAAGAACAAGAACTTAAGGCTACATTGGGCACAGGCTCCCCAAAACAAGATAGTTGAAAATTGTCAGAAAAAGACTCAAGTACAAGAGAAATATTCCCAAAATATTACAGTACCCTTAACAGCAAGCATGTTTGTTTGTTTGTTTGTTCTGGAAGACAAATCATCCTGGCAATCACATCCACGAAGCAGACATGTGCTGAACCCAGGATAAACCTCCGCTAATAACTGTGAACACCCTGTCCTTTAACAAAAAAATCAACCAGCTCCATAAAACAATGCACCAAACTGCATTAGGAAATTACAGAACTTTGAGAAAACTGATTACAATACACAAAATATTAGTAAATCATAGGATTTATGCACTTTTATTACCAGTCTTCTGGTTTGGTCTAAAAACGTACTTATCACTACTTTAAACAAGCTACTTTTGTGGTTGACTCTATGTGTGTTATCCATCAGGAAATACCACCAACCTTTATGTACAAACATTCAGATAAGGCCTTTTCACAAGAACCCAGTTGGCTTCCAGTCTACCAATCAAAACAGCAAATATACCACTCAGTCTCACTCACTCATTTCCCATTCCATTTATTAAATTGAGGGTCGTGGGGAAGCTGGAGCCAATCGCAGCTAATTACGGGCGCAAGGTGGGGTACACCCCGGCAAACACAGAGACGAACAACCATTCATACTCACGTTCACACCTGGGGTAATTCACAGCAGCCAGTCTGCCTAATCTGCATGTCTTTGGACTGTGGGAGCAAACCGGAGTACCAGACCGAGGAGGTGGTCGCAAAGAGAACAAATGCTGTAAAAATGCTGTAGTTGCAACAAAAGTTGTTTTGCTTTAAAAAGAAAAAAAAATGAAAAAAAAAAAAAAAAAACTATCATTTGGATTCAGCAAACTGAGCTTGAACAACTTCTAAACCAGATTTGTGCCTCATTGGTCCAGATAATAAAACGTTTGTGCCAGCTCTGTCAATTATTCCTAAATGTTAATATTAATTTAAAGAAATAAAAATAGACAAATAACTAATCATATACTGTATGACCCAAGTGATTTTAATCTACTGGAAGAAGGCAAAGCTTTTGAAGTGTAATCTAGTATGATATAGATGATACAGATATGAATACTAATAGATATAAAATATTAAGATGTGTATGAAAAGCCCCCTTTAGCATCAGGACCACGACTCTTTCTCCCCAGCAGAAAATGGTTCAATCATTGAAAATCTACTTTGACAAGAACAAGACATGAATTCCTCAAGGTGTCTGGAGCCAGCGGTGCTCAACATTATGCAGCAAGCTTGAAGCCCAGCATCACAGCTCATTTGCTGTGAGAGCAGATTACGTGGATATGGGGCTCTGTGTTTTGTTGGCTCTGTGCGCTCTAGGCTTATACACACGCATTCACTTCTTCTCAAACGAGAGAAGCCAATTACAGTTATCTCTCAGCTCTTAGAGACGCTAATTAAACATTCTGCACAACACGCCTGATGACTTACTTTAGTAGGAAACGTGAAGCTTGACTGATGCGAGGAATTTACATTGACCCAAATTTTTCAAGGACAGTGATGTATTAGGGCCAAGAAGGTAGTGATTGGCTTTGACACTTACTTTCCAACTTCATCTATAAGTGGTGCTGGGCAAAGCAGAAGGGTGTCTTCAATGTTTACAGGCTTCTCATCTGTAATTACAAAAAAAAAACAAAAAAACCCACCAATATTCAAATAACCTGACTGTGCTTGAAAATGTGTCAATTAACCCTTTAAGGTCTAACTTTAAATTCAAACAGAATTTGGAAATAATTACAAACTCACTGGTACTTACTCACTGTGACCGTGTCATTGATTTTGAAGCTGCATAAGACCTGATCGATGTTTCTGGCATACAAAAAGCCATTGCCTCTCACGACCACTTGGAATGCCTCTGCAAGTAATATACACCAGGAGAGTCTAAAATTACCATCAGTGATGCTACTCTTCCTTATGCACATCAACAGTGATTTATTTCTTGGAAAAGAAATATAGAAATACAGTAAGAAAATTATAAAACTTGTGATTATGTGATTGCATCTTCGCATATGTGTGCATATTGCACAGTTCGTTATGAACTGTCGTTATGAACTGTGCAAAACCATGGAGCTTGTCACCATTACCACATATGTGTCCCCTTTTTAAACTTTTCAGAAACACTCTACTCGATGGGAGAGAGTGAGAGAGCATATTTTCCACCAGCGATAAAAGCCGTGTCGTTCTCACATCTCTATGAGTTGTTTGACTGGGGAGGGGACTACTTTGGTGGTTGACAAAGCTGACCTTTGCGCTGCCTCGGGCACTGCTCCAGAACTACTGATGGCTGCTAAGTAGCATATGTTAGGAAGAAAAATGCCCTCGACCTCTGTGGGTGTTACAGGAGAGAGAGTGATCATAAGCTTATGCGTGTATGGGGAGGATTTAGAAAGCATGTTCAAAATTGAAAGGTCTTAATCGTTTCAAAGGAAATTTCCTGTATACCTTTAAGCATTTTTTTTTTGACCTTTAACTGCATAGTTCACTGAATAAAAAAACATAAATCCATCAAGGAAACACTGCAGTAAGTAAATGTCAGGTGAATGCCACTGCTGTAAGACATACCCTTACATTGTCTGCTGATTCTTTCATCTTATTGGACAATATTTCCTTGGTAGTACAACAGAAGACAAATACAATAAGGCATCTTAATCTGTTTGTCAAGTAAACTACTTTTAGAAAACACAATGCATTAGTAAGGACATCAGCATTAATCCTCACGACATGCGTCTGCCTCGCTCTGCCTTTGCCTGGATTTCCTCAGCGCTGCCCGCCTTATATGACATCTGCATGGCTGAAATCGCTAATTCCTTTTAATTTCAGTGATGGCAGCGTCTACGTCCCTTTCTTCCCCTGTTACTGTCAGATGTGGTGTGTCAGGTTGTGACAGGGCAGCATGGGGGATAAAGGTCAGCGCTGGGGAGTGCAGTGGCTACTGCTTGGGGCAAAATGGTGACCAGGGGCTGGTACGTTGCTGGCCTGCACCCGCCACGACACGCTGATAAACTGATGGTTCCCATCCACACTTTAGTCCTTGGCTGGCCAGGTCTCATAAAGCCAAGGTGACATGTACAAGAAGGGACTTCAATCACTGCCAATGAATGCTGGGGTGCTGGGGCAATGGCTGAGCAGTCATCAACGCAACAATCACTGTCATGTCAGATATTAGGCTGTGCTCTCATTGTGGCGAGAGATGGCCCGTGTTCAGGCTGTGTGGCCTGGTCACTTCACATCAGCCTCACACATGAGAGGGCTAATCATGACACTGTCTATAACAGACTGAACAATACCTGTGCAACTAAATTATATCTTCATATATAAGACAATTCAGGGAAGAAATATTGTTGGTTGATGCATCCTTTTCTGCATCATTGCTTAATAATACAAGTCAGTATGCAATGATTAAACCTAATGGGTGGCGATAACGGGATATTAGCCCAGGGTGGTTTTCTCATATGAATTTTCATGGCATCTGTATGAATTACTGGGCAATATGCTCCACTAATTATGACATTCATTGTCATAAAACATTTCCATTAAGGATTAAGTCCATCATTGCATTAAAAATGTAAATTTGACAGGTTTGGAGTCATTAATAAAAGTGTTTTGGGACAAAAGCTCTGTAATAACATAATCGTATATGATTAAGACAACCAGAATGATTAAACACTCAATTAATATCTCTAATGATGACTCAACTATAATCTTATGGTTGAATAACAGTAAAAATGTTTCATTTATCTTCACATGATGACAGAAATGATCTGTCAGTGTTGTAGGAAATGACGAAGTAATATTACAGACAGCTGCTTTTCTTTTTTTTCTTTTCTTTTTTTTTTTTTTTTTGCCTAGCTGATTCATCTTGGCCTAGTTTGCCAAATCTGATCCGCTGTCTGGGCTCTGTGATTCTAAATGAACAGACTCCTACTGTACCAAGTCTTGAATTTAACATTGAAATACCCATTTGTTTAATTGGCTACAGCTCAGTGGACAAGCCTCCACACTGGGCACTCGTGTGTAGGGTGCACAGGATGGATGAGGCTTGACATGACCTTTTTAGCATGCACTTACTGCAGAGAAGTGCACTTACTGCTCAGTCACTGTGGAAAAGCCGGCGATCTGATTAGCTGTGCTCAGGCATGATCAGTTTTCATTTTTAAGGAGCTGTGCAGGGTAATCCTCAGAGGACACATTACTCTACTACCAGCCAGCCAGTAAAGAGACACACAAAAGCAATGCAGTCTCACTTCCGCATCTTAAGCATTGCATCAATGTAGATTTTAAGTGTTCAACAGTAGTAATTCTGTAGTCACTGTATGAGCTTTAAACCTCTTGTTTTTAGGTAGAGTCCAAAGACTCCCAGGGGTCCCTGAAGCATAGCCATATGGTCTACAGTTGGTTTTTGTTAGTTACATCATTGGCATTCACAATCTTATTCTTATCATTAGTATGTTTTTGAGTAGTCCCTTGAATTGAATTCATTTAATCCAAACCTCAATAACTCAAAACGGGGATCAAATAAATTATAAACTTGAACCTGATGTCTTGGGTAAGTGCAAAGGAATAATACTCGTATATCTCTTTAGTATTTTTTGCATTTTACAATCTATTTATTATTTTCTTTTGTATATTACAAAATATTTTGTACACATATGTACTGTTAATGAGTAAGAATAGAAAGCTCTATGACTGTTAGACAGTTATTATATTATAAAATATTATTGTACACACATACAGTGCCAGTCAAAAGCTTGGACACAACTTCAAATTCAATGATTATTTCTTTATTTATGTTACTTAAGACGCATCATGTGGACTTTACTTAGTTGAGCGGTTCTTGATATAACATGGATTACTACAGGTGTCAAATAAGGCTATTTACTGTATACAAAAACTACCTCAACACAACTCAACTGATGATCTCAAACATGTTAAGAAAGCAAGACATTACACTAATGAACATTTGACAAGACACATGTTAGTTGAACAGCATTGCAGTTGAACAGCATGAGGCTGCTCAAGATATTGCCAATAGTTTGCAAAGCTGTCATCAGCGTACATGCTGGCATATCTAAAATATGAAATGTATCTTGTTTTTTTTTTTTTTTCAACACTTTATATGTTCCACTTTGTATGTTTTTATGGTACATATATGTTCCATATTATTTCGAATATGTTCCATGTTATTTCATAATTTTGTTCTACAATGTAGAAAATAGTCAAACTGAAGAAAAAAAAACACTGAATTAGAAGGTGTGTCCAAATTTTGACTGTATACTGTCAACAGAGCTTATGAAGTGCATATTAACATGCACTTCATGAATTTATTTTATAGTTAAAGGCATCCCTGGCTACAAAATGTTTAAAATGTTTTAAACTGTCCATGACAATTTTAATAATATAACATGCAGTAAAACCTCTTCTGAAGTTCTTACCTCCAGCACACACACTTGATGGCTCCGCTGCTAAAATCTCAATGCACGATTTTTTGATTATCTTTAAAAGAAAGAAAGAATCATAAAGCTACACAACGTATGTTATACACTATAATCATAGCTTTCACTTTGTCATACAGTAAAGGCACACTGATACAATCACAGCAGAAAACTTACCGAATCGATCATTCCCCTTAAGGCGTGGAAACCTCCCACAACAGGAAACACGTGCTCAGTGGTGTCTGCAATGGTAGCCAACTAACACACAGTACAAAATTATTCCTGTAGGTTCTGTGAATCTTTGATTTGGTTCTGTGAATCTACAAACAACCAATACTGAAGCTTTCAGGAACCAGAAAGATAGACAGATAAGATATTTTAAGTTGTGTTATACTTTGTACCTGTGTTTGATTAAAGTCTTTCACCCCCACACAATACACTATGGCTCCCAAGGATCTGGCCCTTTGTGCCTGCACACAGACACCCAACATACACCCAAGTCATAATAATGCTTTAATGACATGCAGAATTATGTAAATGAAGAGAAAGGCCACCACTAGCTTGTTTACTTGCCTCTTGCTGTGCTGTGTTTAACTGATTCGTATTTAACTCTCCATCTGTCAAAGCAATTATAACACTGGCTGTCCCTGTACAGAAAATGTTCCATAGTATTGGTTAAATTGGTTTACCTAATTTGGTTAAGTACAGTATTACTAAATCCACCATATTTTGCTGTGGCACTTACCATAATTTCCATGATATATTTGTTCATTTGCCTGAAATAGCAAAGTGTAGCAAAGCATTTAGACTCAGTATACTCACAAAGTGATACATCTGGGCAGAACTTAAAGTGTAACAAGAAGCATATCATCATACCTTTTGTAATCCAAGATTCATAGATGTGTCACCTCCTGGTACCACTTTCCTTAGCACACCCAGACCTTTGGCAACCTTATCGCTTATTAGGAAAAGAAAAGAAACTGTTGAGATTTTACACATAGCCAATTTATTTATGAGCACTGATTATAGAAACAAGGACTGAAAATTGTGGGCTATGGATGCCGTACCGATTTTCAGTTAGTTCCATGATGACAGTTCCATGCGTAGAGAAGACAATGAAGGACATCCTTAGCATTGGGCTATAACAGTAATAAACGTGAAAAAAAAAACATTGTCAACAGTATGGCTCTAAAATGTCAGAGAAGAATATATCTCAACAGAAAATATTAACCAAAACAGAACAGGGATTACCTTGTGAATTTCTCTGTGAGATGTTCTACAAACGAGTAGATCTCAGTCCAGTGGTTTTTGACACTTCCAGATCTGCAGAAAAGCACAGCATTAGCAAAAAACCTCTTTGACATTTACACTGTAATATAGCTACTGATTTGCAATTATTAATAGTAATCAGTAATTATTATTTGTAATGGTCTAACTGAAGTAACAGCTGGACCACCCTGTGCAAAGAATGCAGATTACTAATTAATTACAGGCCCCAAAGCACTCCCAACAAGGTCTAATTGCCTTAGTGTCAGACGATCGTATCCCCTGCTTACTGAGAGCAAAACCCCCCGCCTCGTGGATCTTGACAGTTGAATTGGAACAGATGGCAAGGGCCAAGTGTAACAGGTTGAGATCCAAAGTAGAGCTGGCTTTTTAATTTAATTTTAAAAAAAAAAATTCGTTTTAGGTCTTCATCTCCACCAAACAAAAATACATGATCTATTACACTACGATTATTTTGGCCATAAGATTTGTCCAATATTTTGTATTGTAGTAATGGAATAAGTAAAGCCCAGAACAGATTTCTTATTTCATAATATTTTATAAAATAATACAGAATATATTGTTTTCCCCCAGGGCAACACACATATAGAATAGTTCAGGAAATAATTGCATTGTACTTCAGTGATAATAGATTCTGTAGTACACATCAGAAGCACTTGCTGTGCTTATTCGTCTATTATTTATTTATTTATCATCAAGACTACATCTACTGTATTAGTGCATCCCAAAAGAATTAGAATATCATGAAAAAGTGCATAATTTTGTAATTTAATTCAAAAAGGAAAACTTTCATATATTCCATATTCATTGTACGTGTAATGAAGTGAAATATTTCAATCCTTTTTATGTTAATTTTGGTGATTATGACTTATAGCTCATGAAAATAAAAATCCAGTGTTACAAATTATTTGAATATTTCCTAAGATCAATCAAAAAGGATTTACAATACAGAAATGTCCTATGTCCGAAAAGTATGTTTATTTTTACAGTGTGGTGTGGCATGGAGGTTACTGATAGCAGCCTTCGGCTCATCTCTATTTTTGGGTCGGGCGTTTCTCATCTGTCTCTAGACAATACCTCATAGTTTATACCACAGTAATATCATGGTCAGCAAACCATTTGGTAGTAGCTTTGGCACTGTGGGCAGGTGCAAAGTAATGCTGGAAAATCAGCATCTCCATAAAGCTTGTCAGCTGACGGAAGCATGAAGTACTTTAAAATCTCCTGGTAGACAGCTCTGTTGACTTTGGACTTAATAAAACACAGTGATGACAACCAACACCAGAAGATGACAAGGCACCCCAAATCATCACAGACTGCAGAAACTTTGCACTGGACTTTCCAAGCACCTTGGATTCTTTGCCTTGATTTCCAAACGCAAAATTAACTTTCATCTGAAAAGAGGACTTTGGACCACTGAGCAACAGTCCAGTTCACTTTCTCCTTAGCCCAGGTAAGACACTTCTGACATTGTCTCCAGTTCATTGTTATTATTTTGTACTGTAGCCCCTTTCCTGAAGATGTCTGTGTGTGGTGGATCCAAATGGACTTACACCAGCTTCAGTCCACTCCTTGTGAAGCTCTCCCAAGTCCTGACCTTTTTTTTTTTTGACAATCCTCTCAAGACTGTGGTCATCCCTGTTGCTTTCCTACGACACTTTTATCATATCATATATAATCTCTGGATACTTCATTACTTCATTCATGCAACTGATCCTGAAAAATGTGATGCCTTTGATTCTGAAAATAACTGAAATGACATAATTAATCACTTCATGAACTTTATTCATATGAATAAATAAATATTAAATATAAATAAATATTATATGACTGGTATAATCAGCATAATAATTATTTACATAACATAAGCCCCAAAGGCTTTCTAACATGAGAAATGGATGAATCCTTGAATTACAATGCGTCACTTCTAGTGGCTTAATTGCTATTCAGTATTACTGCAGGGTTGCTGGTTAAATTTTCCTCAGTTAATGAAATATGTTCAGACATGTCTCGCCATTGCATTTTAATTGACTGGCACATACAGGACTTAAGTCTATGCATGTTTGAAAATGGTGCAGGAAAAGGTTAGGCTCTTACTGTAAAAGAGCAAGTTAGTGCATGTTGAGCTATTCACAGCTCCCATGGTGCTGTAAATCTGTGATCCAGATACAGTGTGTGCTTCAATAACACTCTGTAAATCCTGCAGGGGCTAAGCATCTGAGTCCTACATTAACCTGCACTGGCTGTTGTGTGGTGCTGGGAGGAATGAAGGGCAATAGGCAAATAATAACAACTATAAATTGTAGTAGGAGTACAACCTTGTGCATCAGCCCATGTCCCATATTATAAATTATTTGTCCGTACACAAGTCTTTCTATTCACACGGCATTGTGCAAAATAGATAAACAAATAGGTTTGTATTTGTTTGGAATTCATTTTATGCATAGATTTGTGGTTCAACATCTAATTGTAAAAACAAACAAACAAACAAACAAAAAACTCTTTATATAAGATTTGACAAAATTGCAAAATTAAAGATGATCACTGTAGGGAGACACAAGAAATCAATGTCAAAATACAGCCATAAATGGTAAAAATTAATTTGCTGGACATATGTTAGGGCCACAAAAGTTTTTTTTTTTTTTTTTAGTCATTTCGTCTACTCTGAAGTGCGCGCAGAGAAATTCACACTTAATAGGTTAATGATCCTCGTGGTGCAGAGATACTTGTCATTGCGCGTCACATACTCTACTGTATATGGCTCTAATGGGAACGCATGGACACTTCACACTGCTGAATAGTTGTCGAGCACCACTTACTTGTCGAGGACAAAATACAAGTCGAAGGCACCTTGGCATGAACTCTCCTCCTCCTCTTTAACACTAGGCTCAGCTTTTCCATTTGGAAGTGTGAACATCGCCATTCCTAACAGAGCCACAGTCAGACCAAAGCTAAGCACAGGGCGCGCCATCTTTCCCCAAACAACTCATTCGGTCCCAGATCAAGCGACAAAACGCAGACTTCTCATAACTCCTCAAAAAAGAAACAAATCTGTCCCTGCGAACATATTCCACCCAGATGAATATCGGGTTGTCAGCGTGGTAAATGCTGCAGATCTCCGAGTACCCGCTTCCAAATCATCCTGGGTCCTGGATCGCCCCTCCTCTAGTGCACACTCCGGACACAGAGAGTGCACTTTATCGGAGGAAGTGCTGTTCACCAACACACACTTCACTAACAGAAACAACAGACCTGCTGCCGTCTTAAGAGTGAATTAACGCTGAATGTTGCAATAAAGATCTATTAACACATCTGGGTACATTATATATACGAATGTAATCAGACGACTGCGACTGGAAGGAAATGCTGAACTGCTTTGAAAACAACTGGGCCAAGAACATCACTGGATGCACAAGAATAGATAAGGTAGCATGGCGCACTGTGTCTGTGTGTGTGGGTGTAGTGTAGTGTAGTTTAGTGTAGATTTAAATTTCAAACAATCAAGATACAGAAGTTTCATTTGTGTCTCCGTCCACACTCGGACACACACGCGTGCGCTCTCTCTCTCTCTCTCTCTCTCTCTCTCACACACACACACACGCGCGCACACGATTTCTTGACGTAAACCACTAATGCCCCCTCCCACTAATGCAATACTGTATATTTTCTAAATTGCAACAATAATAATAATAATAATAATAATAATAATAAAGACACTCAATATCGCATTAAGTTTGATCATGTTTATTAATATTGCTCACTGAATATTTATTCTTGGGTAGGTAAATATGGAAATAAATTAATTTGCCAGCAATACGCCAGGACAATTCAGCAGTTTATACCCCTTTTAGTTCACGAATATTGTTAATGTGATGCTACTATTATTATTATTATTATTATTATTATTATTATATAACAACAACAACAACAACAATAATAATAATAATAATAATAATAATTAGAAGAAGAAGAAGAAAGCAATATAAACGATTATGGAGTTAGGTTGAAAATA
>JAOVYU010000047.1:15683354-15696487 GCA_025674565.1 Synodontis membranacea
AAAACGTGGTGATTTAATTCATGTGTCTCAGAGATAGCACATGTTATCCCTTATGCTCAGTAGTTGGTAGTGGTTGTGTGAGAGGTGAGAACCAGTTAGTTGTTGGAAATTGGCAGTCTGTCAATCCGTACAGTCGGAATCAACCATCCAAGATAGCTCCTAGACAGCGTGCAACCAATAATCGGTCAGCTGTAGATTAACATTTGATGTGCGCACTTGACTTTGTATTCAGTAAAACCTTTACCTTACAATCCTGTAAGGCCCAGTGTCTTTTTCTTTAACACTGCAGGACCTGAAGCCTAGTAACATAGTAGTCAAGTCAGACTGTACCCTAAAAATCCTGGACTTTGGCTTGGCCCGGACAGCGGCCACTGGTTTGCTGATGACACCATATGTGGTGACCCGCTACTACAGAGCCCCTGAAGTCATCCTGGGAATGGGATATCAAGCCAATGGTGAGTACTGCCGACAAGCTTTTGAATGCCTGACTGGCATTTATTGCAAATGCTTAGTTGCAAACATCATTCTCACCTTGCCTGGCTCATCATACACTCTTTCTTTTTTTCTCTTTTTTAATATTCATGTAAAATTATTTATTGTTTTGCTAAAAAAAAAAAAAAATGCAAAATTTTAAATCACTTTTTATAATTCCAGGAAGTCAAATGTGCTTTGAATGAAACCATGTAACTACCAGCTACTACTTCACACATATATGCTTTTTAACCACTTTCTCTCTTTTTTTCTGCTACAAACAATTAGTGGACATTTGGTCTGTGGGCTGTATTTTGGCAGAAATGGTTCGTCACAAAATCCTTTTCCCAGGAAGGGACTGTATCCTTGCATGCTTTACAGTTATTAAAGGAGATTTATCAAGGAAACATGTAGTAGCCATGTCTTCAGTTTATGTGTATGTATTCACATAGACACACATACTTTGTGTATAAGACATTTTTTCATTGAAACAGACATTAATGTTTTCAGGTAATTCAACAAGTATGTGTGTAAAACTAACTTTTATGTATTCTGTGTACTTTTGAGACTGTACAGCTGATGGAGCAAATACTATTTTGATGACCCTGATACCATAACTCAATATGCTTGGTATGTTGCTCTCTTCCATCCGGGAGTTTCCATTTGGGGTCAGAGTGGCTAGTGTAAAGGGTGTTGATGAATTCAAGACTGGTTTCTCCTGGCTCACATGTTTGACTGTCAAGATCACTGTGCTATTGGTTAGGAGTCTCACCAAATAAAAAAAAGCAACATATTGTATTTATTACATGGATAGTGCTATTTAATTCTACCACTTTCCTAAATATGCTATACTGCTCCATGTAGTTAAAATAAACATGGTTTTATGAACGAGTTGCGAACAAGATTATCTATGAGTTGATGATATGTGTGGCTTTTTAACTATGGATGAAAGCTGATTGTGCTTGTTTAAGGTTTATCTTTACTGTTTAGGCATCACTTGCATCTTCATAATTTTCACCCTTGCGTTTTTTCCTTCCCTCATTTCCTGTCGTAGCTCTGTCTGTTTTTAGTTATGTGTTGCATGCTAATTTCATTTTCATTTCATTTTTTCAGTTGATGTCTGGTCTGTTGGCTGTATCATGGCTGAAATGGTCAGAGGTAGTGTGTTGTTTCCAGGCACTGATCGTATCCTTACCCATCATCCATCATGTGTGTGTGTTTTTTTTTTTTCTTCTGTGTTTTACAGAATGCATTTATGCAGAAAGCACAGAAATCTAAAATATCCAGGACTGGGTTATTGCAAACCCAAAAGAGTGGTTCTTAATTTATAATAACTTTGGTCAACTATTAGGTGTGATTTCATTTAAAGACAGCGCAGGCAGGAATGATTGTGGACTTCATTCATAATCATTTCTTCGTGTATGTCCCCAGCATGTTGGTCCCTTTTCAACCCTCCATTTCTTTCCTTTGCGCACTGCAGTGTTTTTTTTTTAAATCATGTGATATCAAGATATCGATCAGTGGAACAAAGTCATCGAGCAGCTCGGGACCCCATCCCAAGAGTTCCTGATGAAACTCAATCAGTCTGTAAGGACATACGTGGAGAACCGGCCTCGCTATGCTGGATACAGCTTTGAGAAGCTTTTCCCCGATGTTCTTTTCCCTGCTGATTCAGATCACAACAAACTCAAAGGTAATAAGTGTATAATAGAGATCCATGTCATGGGTTTTCATTTGGGACAGTTTTTATTGACCTAATAATGAAGCACTGAAAGAAAGTATATTTTTTATATCTGTTGCTTGAAATGATTAGTTGCACATTAAGCACAGTTTCAGTATGCGAAATTAAGTATTTCAGCTCTTTAGAGTCTATCCGTATAAATGTCTGATTGAATCTAATGATATGTGACAGACACTGCCTTCTGTGAAACACGAAGGCATTGACTGAATGTTTATGTCTGCGTTTCAGCAAGCCAAGCTCGAGATCTGCTTTCCAAAATGCTAGTTATAGATGCTTCCATGCGGATCTCAGTAGATGAAGCTCTACAGCATCCCTACATTAATGTGTGGTATGATCCAGCTGAGGTTGAGGCTGTAAGTACACATGTGCACATGCGTATGGACACACAGAGTGTTACCTCTTTGCTCTTTAGTCGAGAGTACGATTATAAATGTTGTTATTTTTAATTCTATTCTAGCCTTTACTCATTCATTTGTTAGGTCACGTATATCCTCAGGGTTCTGGGCTCTGTCCCCAGTTTGGGTTACTCTCTGTGTGGAGTTTTAGCATTGTCTCCCTGTGTTTATGTTGGTTTCCTCTGGGTTTTCTGGTTTCCTCTCACTGTCCTAACACGTGCAGATTGGCCACGCTAAATTGCTCCAAGTATGAGTAAGTGAGTGAGTGTGAATGTGCATGGTGCCCTGTCATGGACTGGCATCCTATCCCAGATAAATACTCCCAATTTGTGCCCAGTGTTCCCAGTATAAGCTGTAGATCCACTGTGACCCTGACGAGGATAACGTGGTTACTAAAGGTGAATGAAGAAATGAATGAATACTGTAACCAAAGTGTCTACCTTTTCTGTCTTTTTTTTTTTCAGCCCCCTCCAGTGATCACTGACAAGCAGCTGGATGAAAGGGAGCATACAGTGGAGGAGTGGAAAGGTGGTATCAGCCTCTATTCCTTTTTCGCACTTAAAGTTCTATGAAATCCGATGCAGGGGAAAGTACCCGAAGTTCAGTATGAATATCATTTGCGCTCAGTCAGAAGCCTGTCTGATGAAGTCACATGAATGTGTTAATGACTCCCTGAGGCATGTTTAAATGACTTATGCGTGTTACTTAATTTAGAAAGGCAGATATTTTGTCACACGTGGGATTGTATTCTTTGGCAACTTGCACCTTGCCCGCTTCCATGACGTGTCTGTGTGCCTGACTATTTCTCTCTATATCTTTTTTTTTGCATCAGAGTTGATTTATAAGGAAGTGCTGGACTGGGAGGACAGGACGAAGAATGGTGTGATTCGTGGCCAGCCTCCTCCTCTAGGTTAGGTAACTGATTTCACCTAAAAAATTGAATCTTTTGATTCAGGAAAAGCAGTATTATGTTAATGCAATATTAAGGTTGTTTCAATACTAATACTGGTATCAGTACCAGTATCAGCACTGTTATAACTTGTGTTCTTTCAGTGTGCAAATTCGTCTTGTAGCAATCTAACAGCAATTTTACAATTAACAATGACATTCAAAGTAAATCAGACTGCAAACTGTGCTCTGCGAAACTATCAAAAGTAGGAGCTACAGCATCTTCCTAAAATATAAGTAACCCGATAAAACATCTTAAATATAAAAAAAAAAAAAAAAACAATACAAGGAGGTCATTGCTAACAGCATACAGCAAAAACTATCATTGCACCAACCACTGGCTAGGTGAGGAAAATAGCTATACACAGCACTATGCGAGTGGAAAATAAATTGGGTATTGACAATGAGGGTTTCTGGTACAACAAAAACATATCCTTCTTACAGCTGTAAAGATGCAAAGTAGAAAAAAAAATGCTCTTCTCCACTGTAACACAATTCAAGGATATTACTGTAACTATTTCATGCACTTTATTTAAAACCACCTAGCTAATGTTATAAAGAATGAGTCGGGGAAACAGAGTTAAATAAAATTTTCTGAGTTGTCCGTAATAGTTTAATACTAAGTATGTTATTCAGTTTGGTATCAATATTTGTATCACAGAGTAAGCAAAACGTGTAGTCGGTCTGAAAAAAGTGGTGTTAATATATTTCTAATTTATCAAAATAATATGCCCGTATTTAACTTTGCAATACAGTATTCATCCAGGATTTGAGTGTTAATGGTACGTACGGTATATGTAATGATGTCTAACTGAGGTGTGTTTCTCATAGAACAGGTGGAGCAGTCAATGGCTCGCCCCAGGCTTCCTCCTCCTCCTCCATCAATGATGTGTCCTCCATGTCTACTGAGCCCACCATGGCGTCAGACACAGACAGCAGTCTGGAGGCCACAGCCGGAGCGCTGAGCTGCTGCAGATGACTATCACCTTCCCCTGGAGCATCGCTGTGTGTCGCATGGTATCAGATTTAGGCCAGTCAGTTTTGCTTTTCATAATGCTCGTCATTTAAAGGTCTTTTTTTTTAATCTATATTTTTATTGGGAAAAGAAGGTTTGCAGGATGCTAAGCATATAGGTTGGCGTTATTTGCTTCCTCTCTAAATACTGCAATATTCCATTGTCATTTTATTGTCCCATCAAGAAGCTCCAGCAGCCCCTAACTACTGAACGTGAGTACTTTTAACATGCTCACTTAATTCGTCCTTTAAAAGAACATATTCATGTAGAATGTAAAGACTAAATTGTACATATATATTTTTTATTTATTTTACTCTGTGTGTGCGTGTTTTATGTTTGAGTGACTATATCTGGGGCTATACACTACCTTATAGTATTTTGATCATTTAGATAGTGGATGTAAGATATGAAATAGTGCATAAATTGCAATGGGTGTAGTATAGCTATTTAATTTCCACTGTTTTGAGGTGGTTTCAGCTAGTTGGTGGTTTCCAGAACTTTGACCCGGAAATTTTTTTTCTTTCATTTGTACATTTTTGTTGGAGCAAGGAATCATTTCTGGCATCTGAACTGCTTCATACAGTGCCAGACACTATTACTGGCACCCCTTGTGAAGATTAGTAAAAAGGGTTAGAAAAAAAATCCACCTTTTTTGAAGTAGCTTCATCTCACACTTAAAATATGAGAAAAATCCAACCTGTCATTGAAATAAATGCATTAGTAATTACTGTGAAGACAAATGTAAGCATATTTCTTTTAACCATTTAAACTGTTCGTTTCTGAGTTGATTGGAGTGTGTAGGGACTTTCAAGCTGTAATCTGTGACCTACTGATTAACTGGGGTACAAATATGAGATGACAGAGGACAAATTCACTTCAGCATTCATCAGTCAGGTCAAGAAGTGTGTTGACTTTGATAAGTAAAGGAATGGTTATTAACAAATAGCTAATCGAAGTACTGAATATGCAAATTTCTACTGTTAGGGCAATAATATAAAAGTGGAAATCAACTGGAACTGTTCTAAACTTGCCCGAAAGAAGACTGTTAAAAAAAAAAAAAAAAAAAAAAAAAAAAGTTTATTTTGACCCCATGTACAGTGAGGAGGATGTACTGTAAGAAAGGCAAAAAAATCATATAAAATTATATAATTTTAAATGATAAAATTATAATTCAATTTTATGATAAATTATTAAAAAAAAAAAAAGTAAAATCTTGGGGTTACCAAGTCTCCAAAACCGTCATCAGACTCCACCTCCATGCCAAGGTATGCCAGAAAAAAGCCTTTTATCTGTCTGTTAACCACAAACATAAGTGCCTGGAGTTTGCAAAACGATGCTACAACTGACAGGAATTGGATGTTGTATGGTCTGATGAAATGAAAATGGAACTTTTTGGCAATAAACATTTGAGGTAATTTTTAATAAAAAAGAAGGATGGCTATAATAAAAAGAACCTTATCCCATCTGTCAAATATTGGAGGTTCTGTGATGTTGTATGGCTGTTTTCCTCCAAAGGCCCCGAACACCTTGTTAAGGGTACATGACATCATGGAGTCCATGAAATGCCAGAACATTTTTAATCAAAATCAGGCTGCCTCTGCCAAGAAAATAAAACTTGGTAACCATTGGATCTTTCAGCAGGACAGTGATTAAGCTTCTGCCGTGGCCATCTCAGTCACCTGACCTGAACCTTATTGAAAACCTGTGGGTTGAGTTGAAGAGGAGAGTGTACAAGAGAGGGCCTCGGACCCTAGATGATGTAGAGAGATTCTGTAAAGATGAATGCTCTGCTTTGTATTTTCCAACCAAAACTCAGTGCTGTTTTATTGGCAAAGGGAGGTTGTGCAAAGTATTAAATGCAGGGGTTCCAGGTATTTTTGTTGATAATAGTTAATTTTTTCTTCATGAGGGATTTGCTTTTCTCTGAATAAATTAATTCAAGTTAAAGGTTGGATTTTTAAATTTTTTTCAGAGTAAGGTGAAGCTACTTTGCCAAAAGGTGGATTTTTTCCCCTAACCTTTTTTCCTAATCTTTACAAGGTGTGCCAATAACTATGACCAGCACTGTATATACAGTATAAAGTTTATTTAATGAGTCTGCATGGATCCTTTTCTTCACCGCAATTATTTTTATTTATTTATTTTCTGGTTGATTGTAGTTAAAAATGACTCTGAGATATTGTATGTCAGTCGTCTAATAATAGCTTTTTTATACAACCGGATTTGAACTGTAATTCACATTTTCCATTTACTGGATATTTAATCCAGTTTAAACAGTATTAAAGGTAGTTCTCTTATACTTGAAATGCTGTCCTGCGTTGAATGTGGAGTAGAGTATTGTGAATCAAGGAAAATATTCTCGTTTTTGTATGCAAAATCTGTTTATAGTTCATGACGTCAGCTGATTATTTTTGCGAAATGTAACACAGGCTTCTTTAAAGGTATTTTTATTTATATTTTTGGAAATGATCATAAGGTTTGTAATGACCGGTGCTGTGAAAATAAATATGTAGTGTGTTAGGTATGTTGGTTGCATTAGCGGCTTCTGTAGTACATTGCAGAAGCGTTGTACATCAGTTGCTGAAAGTTTGAGCTGTGTGTGTGCTACAGTATGTGGGACTTTTTTGTTCTTTCCCAAAGATTTTTTTATTTCTTCTATAATGTGTAAGCTTGAAAAACAAGTTGTTGACTAAGAATCAATGGTTGTTAATGTTAGTTATGTTTTGTCAGTTTTGCTTTCTAAAAAAGAAAACCCTTGAAACAGGTTTTGGGTTTACATCATTTCTAATTTTAAGTGCCCTTATGACTGTGACGATAACTAGAAAAGACACATTGGAAATTCTTTACAGCTATAGTTTAACCTGGAAATAAATCGGAATTTTCACCATGGTAACATGTTTTACATTAACAGTGGACAGAGCAGGATCAGCTTCAGTAGAATTTGAACTACCTCGTGCTTAACATTTTAGTTTTCGTTTTAGTTTCTCAATGTGAATTTTATCATTTGTTTATTTATTTCAAAAGTCACAAATGGTACAGTGATTGCTGAGTGTATGGATTTGTGTGAATGATATGTTTGTAGTTTTAAATGGACAAGTGATTTGCTACCAAAACCCTCCTTAGGAGCAGAATAAGAACACGATTTGCTCTCTGTTGTTTAGTTAGTTCATGTAGAACTCTACTTTAAACCTGTCTCAATACATAATGAGAATCCTGTCATTGAAATTTTTCTTTTAGAGGTATCTGTTGTGTATGATTAAACATATGCTGTGGGCCATGTGGTTCTTTTTACTAAGTCTGAACCTTATACAAGAGCCGACTTCTTTACACTTTCCCATTTGATCTGGATGCTTGCAGCATTTATGGATATCTTACACTAGCCACTAAATATAATACATATACAGCTTGGACATTTTTTCAACTACATGGACTGTTAACGGAGTTGAGAATGCAAAACACCCATTTTCAGGAAGATAACATCAAACGTGAGGTCATGAGTTGGTGATGGATGCTACAGAACACTCCACATGTGCGGTTATATATATAGGTCATCAGTGTGCACCACACCATTAACGTGCACTGGCATTCAACGGTGTTGTAACCACTGCAAATAAACACAAGTCAAAACTAATGCGTGCTTGTAATGTGTGTGCTTCTCTTTTGCAATACTGTATTACAATTTGTAATTTAGAAGTATAAATTTATAATTTGTACATTTGATATCTTGTTAAAGAGGCTGGCCCACAGTTCCCAAAATCCTTTGTGGCAAGCAAGTCATCATATCTGAGGGTAGCGATACTCCAAAACAATCCAGTGACATCCTAGGCCATAGAACTCAAATTGTAACCTGAAACTGAAAATATTTTTGTCAAAATATTTTGACCATTCTGTTTTTGTATTGTTATCTTGTATGTAATGGACCCGAACAGGCCTCAGCCATCTCACAGGCAGTCACCAAACAAAGAAAACCTATACTGGCATATTTATCTTCAAAGCTTCCACGTATGATGTGTGAAGGAAAATAGGTTCGAGATGGGTTTCAAAGAGAACACGTTGAATTTGTGGAGGTTTTGCTGCACAGAGAGCTAACAGAGTAGCGGACTCTTGCTTTCAAAACATAAACACCGTGTTGGATTATGGAAAGGGTGAGCCGGCCCCTTTAAATTTAGAAAGAAAACATGCATGTGGTACTAACTAAAATATATTTTAAAGCTCTTTCAAGACAGGTGACCTATTCCTAAGTACAAATTTTGTCATATCAGTGTAGCCTGTTAAGACAACTTTATTATGTTTCCTTTGCTTTCAATCAAGCTTAATGTCAAATAACCAATGATACGAAAGCAGTACAACCTCAATGCCTCTTTTTTGGCACTTTCATGATGGGAAAGCACAATAGCATTTTAACTATACAAGTCATTCACGTTGATTTCTGCAATTTACCAAAAAAAAAAAAAACAGACTGTTCATTCAGTGTGTTTTATTCAGAAACACCTGAGAAATAAGTTATACAGCAATAATCCTCTTAACTGTGGTAACCTCACTGATGTTAAATTGATTTTTAAAAAAAATGGAATAAATATACAAACTATTACCTAGAGTTTATTTGTTGGTCTTGCCACCGTTCTTCTCAAAAATGTATTTGCTTTGCATTTCTTTTTAAGATAAAGGGATCTGCTAAATGAGGTGGGAAGTGTAACAGTCATTGACTAAACCAGTAACCATTTGTCATCATCCATTTCTTTAAGTCTGGACAGCGATAGGTAGACTTCAAATAACAAATTTGTAAAAGAAACGTGGAGCTATAAGACGATATGTAATGCCTCATCTGTGGTTAAGCTCTATTTTCCCAATGCCATGCATCAACACAAAAGGCACTATCATGGAAATAATCTGTCTTTGAAAAACATAGTGTGTAGGCAACCATAAGTATATCAACTGCAAACAATCAGGGATAACATGCTTTGGTATCATCTGTGCATACCGGAAGTGAAGCGATTGAGGCGCCGGTGATGGAAATAATGATTTATACATGTCCTAAAACTTCAGGCGGATGTTTGATGGGAAAAATAGATTTGCTACAAATAGATAAAGAGTTGATCAATTTGTTGAAATGAAACAGCTTGAGATTGCCTCAGAATACCCATGATACATGAGTAAAGAGATTTAAAATTGCATTTAATGTTAAGTGTCACATTTTGTTTGTCCTTGTCCCCATTGTTAGATTTCCTAAAGTGGAGAAGAAATCCTCCATCTCGCTCTGCAGTAGTCGGTTCCGGTTCTCTGCATCCTCACGGGCTCGCTCAGAGTTCCGCAGTTTAATTTCCAACATTCGGTACTTCTTCCTCTCCTGGTCTAATTCCTCCTCTAACCTGTCAACCTGCTGAGTCAGCAATGCACTGTTCTCTTCAAGCCTGTTTGGAAAAAAAAAACATGATGAAGGGAAGTCATAAAATCATACAAGCATGTGTTCATTAATTATACTTCTTTACAGTCAGGGCAGCACACATCACCATGTCCTAGATAATGTTATAAGATGAAAAATATAATTATTGTAAAACATATAGTAAAAAAAAGAAAAGAAGAAGAATTACTTTAAAATGTATATTGCTTGAAAATAATTTTAATTTCCTCCCTAAACTGCTGTTGAAGCAAATTTGAGACCAAATAGAGCCACTTGCAGGAAATGCTAACTGACCCATCCTGTATACTAGTGCATCTCAAAAAAAAAAACCAATATCATGAAAAAGTGCAGTATTTTCCATCAGTTATTTATGAAAGTGAACATCTATGACCTACAAATTATTAGAATATTTCTTTTTGAGTTTAAGAATTGAAAGTGTGTACATACCTATGTATTCACCCCCTTGAGTTTTTTGTGTTACATTATGGAATTGAAATGAACTTAACTGCAATTATACACTATATGGCTGAAAGTTATATGACCCCTGACTACACCCATAAGTGCTTGTTGAACATCCTAGTCCAGATTTAGTCCCCCTTTGCTGTTATAATAACCTCCACTGTTCTGGGAATGCTTTCTACTTTCTTTCTTACTTCCTGCTGGCCACTCGAGTTCTTCTACTCCAGCCTTGATAAACCATGTCTTCATGGAATTCACTTTGTGTAAAGCGGCACTGTCATGCTGGAACATGTTTGGGCCCCTTAGCTCTACTGAAGGGAAATTGTAACATTACAGCATACAAAGAGCGTATAGCATCCACTATACCACACGGTGTTCTTCTAATTTTCTTACAACACTTTGTGGAAGTACCACACATAGGTGTGATGGGTAGGTGTTCACAAACCTTTGCCACTACTGACTTTACTGTTCATAATTTTGTCCTGGACTTGTTTTGATTGGTCTTTGTGACATTACTTGTTTGTATGTTTTCTGGGGTCTTCCAGGAACAAGTATTGAGACTCTATGGTGTGCTCCTTTCATGACAGTGGGGCTGAATGCCTCATAATTCATCCACAAATTGTGCTTTTTTATTTGGGTAATCATATTTTAAAGTAGACTGATTTCCCTCTCTCACTTACATTTTATGGGCTATTTTAATTTACTTTTAGTTTGAAATATGAGACAATTAAATCAGATTATACACAATATTACTGACAGCTACCGCTTGTGAACCTAATGAACTATTAACGATAGCATAAGTTTATTATTATTATTTTTTTTATGAGTACAATTCCATTTTTCATGCATGAATAAAAATGTAAGCTTCCCTACTTACCTCCGCATTCGTACTTCATAACTAATTTTTTGTTTCTTTAGCTCATCCTTCAGTTCAGTTATAAGGCTGTTAAGAGTTTGTGAGTTGTCATCAGGGTCTGTTGATTCATCCACATTATCATCCACGTTCCCATACTCACTGCATTCTATGCTGCTTACACACATTTCCAGGGCTTCACTACTTTCTGTGATATCTTTCTCTTCCAGCCTCATTTCTACCCACTTGTCCTTGTTTGAGCTAAGTGCAGAAGGCTCGCTGCTCATTGAGTTCACTACTGAAATCTCACAGGAGGAAGTGGACCAGGGCGAGCTGGTCACACTGGGCACACTCACACTGGATAAAGTTACATTGTCGTAGGTAGAAAGGCGATGAGACTGTGGTGAATCCTTGCCTACACGCTCTCCAGAAGATGTGCGCCGATGGCTTCTCAGAGATGACAGGCCATTCATTAGCCAGTTCCCACTGTTCGATACGTCCACAGATGAGCCTCCAATCTTAGGCAGCTGAGCCCGTGTACTGCTGCTTTTGAAAGAGTATTTCCATGAAGGGAGAGATTTGGCCTGTTTGCTTGGGCTGACCGCCTGCCCAGCTTTTCCCTGAGGTGCCTGCTTTGCATTACTGGGCATGCCCATGCTTATATCCAGAGATGTGGTGCTGTCACACATGTGGTCAGCCAGGCTAGAGGTCTGGATAGAAGAGGGACAGTGCTGTACTTCCTCCTCTGAAACCCAAGCCGCCATGCCGCGCTGGCCCTGAGCAGGTATCTCGCTCTTCTGTGAGGATGTCTCAACCTCCATGCCTCCATATAGTCTCTCATGCTCACTGATCAGCACTGTCATGAGGTGCTGCACCTGAGAGGTTCCTGAAACAGACTCAAAATGTTAGCTTTTCATTATTTTCATGTCCCATTTGCTGCCTTTAACGCAGATTTATGTTCCACTAATGTTCCAGCTTCAAATAAGTTAGAAGTATTGTACTATATTTTGCTTAGTGAGGTCTATTTCTATATTTCATTAGTAACAACTAGCAAAGACAATGGTATGCCGGACACTGAACAAAAAAAAAAAAAAAAAAAAAAAAAAAAAAAATGTGATATAACCCTTTTATTTAGCATTTTTGGAAAGATTCTCCAGGTTTTGTATCAGAGGCAACACTGCTTTTCTGACAGATGACTTTGCACACTTGAGGTTGATGAGACAATATTGCTATAAATTTAAAGAATGACAAAAACTATAAAAACATTAAATACCACTATAAGTATATGAAAAGTTTAACTTTTGATTCTTTAATAATTTAAAACATTGTCAGCGTTGGCAAATAGGAAGAAAATAACCACCTCATGCCGAGCCGCATCACATCACCCTGATGTTGATTTTTTTTTCCTATAACAGCCCACCCTAATATTTTATTCCTTTCATAACATATTCATCATTTATAAACTGCCAAAACATATAATTATAGTCCTGTATTTCCCAAACCTGGTTAAATTAAGTGCCTCAGGTCAATAATAGTATCTGGGTTTTTGTTTCTATTTAAAATGCTTACAGTATTTATTATTACATATGAATCATTCTGGCTATTCAATTCTGGCATATTCCACTGCAAAGGTGACCAAAATGTTGTTTGCCTTACCCTCCATCATTGAAACAGGATCCTCCATTTTCGCTCTGAGGATATTTGGTCCAAATACTGTTGCAAGGTTCTGAACACTCATTTTATTCTCATTTGCGTGGGACTGGACTTCATCCAAGAATCTAAAACATATCAGGAAAATACTGCAGGGCTTAAATGGTCATGCGACGTTTGAAAAAATGTTTATATTATAT
>JAOVYU010000047.1:15749527-15761478 GCA_025674565.1 Synodontis membranacea
ATATAAATTATTTGTGTAATCATTTTCTTTATATATATATATATATATATATATAAATGTAATAATTTTCAAGGTTCTGGCTCAGTGTGTAAACTCGTTTTGTCCATAAGGTGCCACTCTTTGCACAGTTTTCAGGAACGTGCACCGAATGCATATCTGCATCCCAGCGGAAGGCTCTGCGCCTCGCAAAGCCGGATAAAGTGACATTATGATTACAGGCAATAGGGATTGACTTAGCATATGGTGTGTTTTCAGTTCTCTCCAGATAACGCGTGTCAGGAGCAGAAGCAAATCTTTCAGAGTGAACTGTTAGAGTTTTTGATGGACATTATCCATATAACAGGACAAGAAGGGGGTCAGTCTACACATGTATCCAGAGATGGTAAGGTCTTCCTAATCAGGTCTTCCTTTTTCTGTTTTGGATAAAATACTGAAATGTTGTTAAATGTGTGCTCTTCTCTTGCATTTCTGATAGAGACTTTTCATTAATCTTTAATAACAGAATTTTCAATATTACTGCTCAATGTTTTTTTTTTTTTTTAAATGAATCCATAACTCGTCACTATATACAGACTCTTTGTAAGCTCTCTTATGGGTTTTTACTTTCAGATCCGTCCAAAAACAGCTCAGATGGGAAGTTTACAATACTGTCTGAGAATGTTGCTTTCTTCAGCAAGATGCTGGTGGCGAAACTCTACAATGGCATTTTTGTAGTGGATCCAGAAAATCTGCTGGTCTTTGTAGCAGAGCAAATAGCTATGGTGCGTGCGTTATCTGATGCTGACCCTGTTTCTAATTCTTGCACACTGTTGCAATGTTTCATATAATCCTGTGTCTCTGGCAGGCGTTGGAGAGAAGGCAGCCTCAGAGTGAAGCCACTGTCTCCGTCCTATACAAGAGCTTGAATAGGGCCGTGCTGTACTTCCTGTCCCGTCCCAGGCAAGCCCCAGCTGAGAAGGAGCTTATTCTCAGGACCCTCCAAGTGCTGCACCAGCATTGGGAAATCATCATGGCCACCTATAATGCCAGTGTGCACTTCGTCAGCTGCCTACTGCACTGCCTTCTGCTCATCCGCTCAGGAAGGTCAAGCAAGTTCCATGCTACTCTTATCACCGGCAAACAAAAAAAAGAACAACTATTTATCAAAAATATCTAAATAATATAGAAAATAAGTTCAGTTGAATCGTTATACCAAGTAAGCAATCAAACACAATGACGTGTGCTGGTAAAGGAAACTAATCACCGAGGTGGTGTGATGTGAATCGTTTTAATAAGAGCACATCTTGAAGTGTTTTATTCATCGTATACCACATCAGACAATACAAACATCAACCACATTTTAAATGATTAAAAATGGCGTGTTGTACTTTTTATTCCTTTATTCTTACATCATGTGGAACACTGAAACAAGTTAGTTCCTGTTATTACTTGTGCAATAACATCCATCATTTCCTCACATTGAAGTTGTATATATATATATATATATATTTTTTTTTTTTCAAATGCTCCATGTCACATTACTGAGAAACCACAAAACCTTCAGACCTAAAGACTTTTGGGTGTCAGATAATTTAAACAGTAGGGTTATTCTGCTTTTCTCAGTTTTCCCGAGGGATTCGGGTGTGAAATGCTTAAAAAGACTTCGAGAAAAATCTGGCGAAATTTCCTTCCCCACAAGAACAACCGAATGATGGCCCCAGTTGTCATCCCTGATTCAGCAGAGGGTGAGCTGCGCTTTTTCCTTATAGGTCAACTGCTTTCTGCCCAAATGAGTTGTATAAGTTTTGTGTGTGTTTTTTTTTTTTTTCTTTTTTCTTTTTTTTACTTGTGTAGTGGAGTCAGAGCTGTTAAAGCTTGTAGAAAGCACATGGGATATAGTCATGCAGGAGAGAAGACAAACACTAGAGGAGCACTATAAGATTGATCTTTCGGCCAAGCCATCAGGAAAGGAGACCCTGATCTCTATGAATGATGTGAGCCCTCTATGGGAGGAGATTTCCATGAAATCCTGGCAGGTTTTCATAGGTCAGTGTTTCTTTCTTTTCCTTTTAGTTGCTTGCATTTCATCACGTTTTAGACTAAAAAAAAGGGAATGCTAAACTTTTCGAAGCACCATCGTGACAATAGCGTACTCTACAGAGCAATGAAGCTACTGAATGTCTCAGATTTACCAGTATCTTTTCAGACTCTCAGAAGAAGAAGCTGAATATTGGCCAGAGAAAGATAAGTATCCTTAGCAGTCGCACACCGCAGAAGACACCTGAAAAGGACCCCGACGCTAATGTGGAGGTAGGATACGCCAGTTTGGCTCTCATTTTTAATCTGATCAAACCAGATCTAGAGATTTTGTGGACATGCAGATTGCACTTAAGTGCGAGCTTGCTCACAGGTGCTTAGGCCAGTGACGCTCTGCCCTACCACCTTGCCAAAGACACCACACCCAGCAGTCTCGACCCTGCCCGTGGTACTGTCTCAATCCGTCTTCGAAATCAATTTGGATCATTACAGCTGAGTACACCTCAGTGGGCAATGTAATTGATATTTGTTAATTTTTTCCACGGGAACACTTGGTAGAACATCGCGTTTGCTGGTGAAGGTTAAAGACGCTGTTATTGTTGTTTTTCCCCCTGAAACTCGGCCCACATCATTAGTCCCCAACGTTGAAGACGTCGCCATCTGGAAAAGGATGCACAGAGATATTACTCAGGCACAAGGCATGAAATTGCCGTTTCTGTGCAACTGCTGGCGTCCCCGTCTCCACCTCCAAAACAGGGGTGGTAATTATAGGCAGTCACAATCTGATGAAAACATTATTCATTTTGTCTTATACTTTATCATATCAACTCCTGACACCCTATCAAACGCTTTGATGAATTGTTCCTCTCAGAAAGGTACTCTGAAGAATTTGGGCAAAGAGCCATTTCATGTTTAGTCTATATGTCATTGCTAAGAACAAGGAAAGTTCTTATGAACTGATGCAATTTTCTTGTTACACTTTTGGTAACAGCTTCATCCTGTGTAAATTCATATGCTTTGATTTGACGTAAATCATCTAGCATCTAAATCGACGTAGTATCATTAGACGTTCCTGACTCATTTCTATTAATTCATTTCTTTCTATTGGAGAGCCTAAAAGTTCCAGAACGTTGTAGGACGTCTCTCGGACATGCTCAGAGATAATAATGTCACTTCCTACTTACAGCACAGCTCCAACTTTTCTCTCAATTAATAGCAGAATTTTTCCTGGCAGCATAATTATATCTTCCTAACAGAAAGATAATTAACACGGTCTAATGATCAAGTTAAGTTTATTCCACATTCAGCAGTGTCTCAGAATGGAGCTGACATTATGTTATGTTATCAAGGTGATGCTTTTTTTTTTTTTTTTTCTGGAAAATAATTAAAATGTAAATCAGTGTGATGATAATTGCGGAGGGGTTGCTATTTAATGTGGCACATTTAAGAGGCCAATAAGTTTTTCGTGCTTGGTAAATAGGGTAATTAATGCTATATATTACTTTTGATTCTCTAAATAAAGGAATGCGATTAGATGATTCAGTGTTTATCCCTCAAAAAATGAAGCTATAATTGCTTCTGTGAATTTAACTTTGTAACACTTCCTAATCCTCCTGTCCATCTGGCACAGCAGTGTGATTTTTCTTTCCTTGCTGATTTTTTTGACTCTAGTATTTGAGTAGTTGAAATGTTTGATGTTAGTGTTTTAATGCTCTTCACTCGTGCGTTTTATGAATTTATTTGGGGACCTTTTTTTTGCAGTTTATATAATGAATTTTAGTCCATCAGAGTTTAGGAAAACCGAATTGTTTGTATTTGGAAATGTTTGTTCTCTAAAGGCTGGTTTGATTTTGCTGCAACTATTAATGGATTTTTTTAATTTATTTTTTTGGTATTTTAAAATACGGCGTTGAGATTTATTTTAAGATGGTCCAAATGTGTTTGTCCCCAAAGAAGCCCCTCTTATCAGAGAGTGTGCTGCACTGCGCTGGCTTTGCCTAAAGGATGCATCGTTGTATCAAGTTAAGCTGCGAAGGATGTAGTGTTCAGTACCCGTCTCTGAGGGGGAGTTAACTCGCTTCCTGAGTCAGGCTTTACAATGAGGTCTCATAGTTTCTTGCAGAGGAGACCACTGTGATGATTAACTTGATGACTCTTTAAGTAAATATTAGCCTGAATGCATTAATGATATTGTACACAGGCCTCCTGAAGGGCTAATGCCAATCAGTGTAATATATCAGCTGGGCACATGTTGTGGCACAGGGCCAGCGGCCACTTCACACTGTGCTGATATTGTACTTTAACTTAATTACTACACACTGAGAACGTACGATTGCATTTGGAGCCAGGGTTATTGTAGGTTTTAGTAGCCACTAGCTTGTTTGCGTGATGAATGCAGTTTATGAAATGTAATTGTTAACTCCATACATATAAAATAGCTCCCTGGATGGGTAATTTCGCAAAAAAAAAAAAAGTCCTTATGATTCTTATCTTTTTTTTCTCAAAGACATTTTTAGCAGACTTAGAGGTCCATAGAAAGATCGGTGAAGAGATGTTCGAGACCTTGCTGAAGAATCACATGCAGGTTTGGCAGAATTTGTCTTATAATTAACTAAAGTGAATAACAGCTTACATGGATTTGAACTCACAGCATTCAAATCACCGTGATTCAAAAGATTCAAATCACCATGCTGCTCACTTTGAAGCCTTGATGATTGGGTTGTTGTGTCCTGTGCAGGCCCTTTACTGTGAGAATGAGCTAATGGCCACTCGGTGGCTGAGGATAGAGGAGGACTTGCTTCGTGAGAGGGGGCTGTTTGGCCCTGGTCCAGGAGTCTTCATCAACCAGGGCTGGGTGCAGGACGCAGCTGAGGGGCCCAACCGCACCAGACTCCGTATTCGCAGGAAGGCAGCGAGGCGCTCCAAAAAGGTCAGGGGTCGTTGATGACAGCAGGAATGGTTGAATTGTTGTCACAGTTTATTTTGGCTCTATTTGGAGTACACGCTGTATCTACAGGCTCTTATTTGCTTTCAGCTGTATTTGGCTGTAGGTATATAACATTACCTTCCTGTTACAGCTTCCGTCTCTAATGCCCGGACAGTACACGAAACACAGCCCTGTACACGAGAGCAGAGGTGTGGCAGAACTCAGCACTGCAGATGCAGGTATCAGGATATTTTAACTGCCACGTTTAGCAATACAGGTCCCACTCACGCCAAACATAGCTTTTCAGTTTCATCTTGAAGTAATGCGGCTCTCAAGCCAATTTTCCTTCACACTAGTTATCAAAAACAGATCAGCCTTATCTGTGGAAACAGACAGCTTGGAGATCACTGTCCCAACGACAGATATATTGTATGTGTGCACAGATGCAAAAGTGCAACTATAGGGACTATTATAATGGATTTGGAAATAAAAAAATAAAAAAAAAGGCAAAATGTTTGTTTTACAATGCATCTCAGAAAAAATAAAAGTGAACGGCGAATATCAACAAAGCATATGGCAAAGATAGTGGATAAATATTACTAAATATTGTTTGGAAAAGACACTTCTTGGGCTTAGGGGCTGAATATTACAACTGGGGATTGAAATGCAGTTCAGAGGATATGCAGAAGGTTGCATGCAGTTTTAAAGGTCAAGTGTGGGCCTGGATCACTTTGAGAAAGGGAGCTTCAAACTTTTGAACTGTTACCATTTTCTACCCTATACCTTAGCATGCACTATTTTTTTTATCACACATAGAAGTGAGAGAATATCTGTGGAGTCTAGCTTAGTGTAGTGTAAATTCAGTGTAGTGTACTTGTAAATTCAGATCCTTTGCATTCTCATTTTGTTTTAAGGGTATGCTGTGCTGTGGATCAACTGTAAGAAAACGGGAGCTATATGACAAGATCTAAAATTCCATTTCTTCTTTTTAAGATAGTCTTTAAAAGCCTTCCTTTTGTCTTGTCATTCTTGGGTCAACTGGGGTCAACATTCTTGGGACCATTGAGCAATTTTATTTTATTTTTTAAGATGAATTAAAATGAAAATTAATTTCAACTAATCTCTCTCTTTCTCTCTCTCTCTCTCTCTCTGTCTCTCTCTCCCATCCATCCATCTATCCATCCATCCATCCATCCATCTATCCATCCATCCATCCATCCATCCATCCATCACTCTTTTAATTGTCAGTATTACCTGCTTTATTTTGCATTAATTTGACCCGTCTCTGTGTCAGAGCTTAGGATTCTGAGTGAGCCAGGCAGAGATTCTGAGAAGGAGCCTGGCCTGGACTGTGATCATCTAACCTTCTTCCCCTCACTGACTGAGGTCTTGAGTCCTACTGAAGATATTTCTGAGGAGTGTGTAGAATCACAGCTCATAATACAGCAGCTGGCTCCCGGTGAGGAGGTGAGAGCCGCCACACACACTGCACCTGACCTCTATTTAGCTTCCAGTCCCAAGTGTAAAAGAGCTCCACTTTATTTAGTACATTGGCGTGAGTATCATTACGCCCACACACATGAAGCTGTGTGTTCCCACTGACAGGGGTAACGTGAAGAGTGAGCTCTTGACAGAAGTATTCATAAGGAGCTGTAGGGGGTGATGTTAGACTTTACGTTTTTATTTGTGGGTTTTGAGTCCTGCTGTGCCGAATGTCAGATGAATAGTTTGCTCCTTGCCTTTTAATCTGCATGCACTGCTAACGACCCAAAATCACAGTTATTGAAAAAAAAAAAGAAAAAAAAAATGCTCATTAGCTAATGTGCACATGGAAAGAAACTGACACAAGAACGAATATGATGTCAAGCAATGGTTTGTTTGAATCTCTTTTAATATGTGGCCTTCCATAGCACCCTAGATTAGTGGATTATACAAATGTGAATATCACTTTAAGCCAGGGGTTTAACCGATGTGTATCTCGTGGCAATAAAATGCCCTTTGGGTCACTTGGACTCTTCAGAATCACATCATAGGTCAGAATTGATTCTGTTTTTAGTATCTTAGTCTACCCACCAGGTGTATCATGTATTGAAACTAGGCTTTAATCAATTAGTGTTCTGCTATTCTGTGTATGTCATTGATTAATTCTAGTAATAAACAGTGGGGCCCTCTGCTTGGCGCTGAGGGGGTGCTGGCATGGAGGGGATATCTTCTGATTTGATTTGTATTAATTGAGAAGCGGCTGCTGCAGCAGAGCCCCATATGTTTTGGAGACCCACGTCCCAAGGGCCCGGAGCTGTGGAGCCGCCGCTGAGGCCAGGTGCAAACGCATGGTGTGAAATGAAGGGAGACAATAAAATTAGCCGCGCATAATCACAGGACAATGCCTGCAGTGCTCCGGCCCGCTTTTTCCAAACACACTAGTCATCCATGCTTTTAGTTCTCTTGCATTGTTTCGCCACCATGTTGTTGTAGATAATGAAGTGGTAACAGCGATCAATCAGGGAGAGGGCTGTGCCTCTTTGACATCCTCGCCCTAGAGGAAGGGTTTTGAGGCAAGTGCTGTAGACTTTATCCTCATCAATTAAACAGCTTGCTTAAAAGAGGTGTTCACATTTACATTATTCATTCACTCAGTGCACTCATGCCTTTCTCGGATCCAAAAAAGACTCCATAAACTATTGCTCGCCCAGCCCATCAGTTTAACGGCTTAGATTAGGAACAATCCTCAAAGCATAGTATAGTTTGACCTATCTCAAACATGCATGCGTATTCATATCTACAACGTGATATTTCTGAAGTTGTAAGCAGCATCTCTCCTGTCGCAGATCAAAGCCAAGCAGTGTGTGGTGGTTATCAGTGGCCATATGCTAGTGGAGGGAGTGTTATTGTTTGGGAAATCAGATCTGTATGTGTGTGAAGGCTTCGCACTGACCTCCACTGGGGATGTGTGCTGTGGAAACCACCATCCCACCAGGTAAAGCTTTTCTCCTTCTCCTCCTCCTCCTCCTCCTCCTCCTCCTCCTTCTCAGCTTTACTGCCTTTCAAATCAGCTCAGAACTTTTATCCAAAATACTTCTACAAAAACATATTCACCACCTCTGATCTATTCTACTCTGTTTCTCCCAAAACCATGTTGCAAAATGACCTAAATGATTTGCAGCATGGTTTCGGGGGAAACGGAGTAGTGCATTCGAGTGCACGTCAGTGTTTATTAGCTGACTTTATAATTAGATTTACTAGACTTTTTTATTAGATTTATTAGCATGCTCAAAAACTTTGCACCTCCCCATTGTCATGCTCTAGTTAATTTATTTGAATGTGTGTGGGTAAACTGTGTAATGACATAAAGAGTCAACCCATACTTTTATGTTCATTTTTATTTAAGGCTTTAAAACAAACAAACAAAAAAGTTTGAACAGAAACGTCTGTATGCATTAAGGCTTTCTTCATATCGAACCACAGGTATACAAAAATTTGCACTCGACTGTAGCTTCACTTGTTGTGAACTCGGCAATGATAATAAAGCAAAACATATGTGGTGCTCCTTGTTGTCGTTGTTGTTTTAGTTCATTTCAATTCAAAATATAAAATGGCTTATTATTAGCAGTCGTTCCCATGTATGTTCTCTGTGCGTTCCAGCGTGAGAGACTCGTTTGTCTGCGGCATGCTGAAGAAGGAACGGAGCTCAGTGAACCCTGCCTGTAGACGCTGGTCATACGAGGACATTAAAGAGGCTCATTTTATGCGTTTTCTTCTTGAGGTTAGATTTACTGCCGCTGTTGTAAACCACTGATTTAGAAGTGTTGGTTTTCTCTGAGCCTCGTTGATATTTCTTTGCAATATTTTAGTATTAGTTTTTATTTTATTATAGTTTATTTTTCTGTAATCCTTAGGAAACTGCAATTGAAATCTTCATGAAGAATGGTGCTTCAGTGTTCCTGGTGTTTGTGAACAAAGACCATGTCAGTGCTTTTAAAAGGTGGGAAACCTGAGGGTGTAAACCAGTTGATGAGTACATGAGGTTAGACAGGGCAAAGCCAGATTGATCTCTCTTATGTTCCCTAGGTTATGCTCTGTAGTGCCTTCATTAAAGGGAAGAGGGGTGACAGAGGCTGTGCATAATGTTAGGTAAGTGTCTCTGTGCTTCTGTACCACCAGCTCCCCCTAAGCTGCCGTCTCAAAACCAAAGACAGATTGAGAGGAGACAGCTCATGTCTAAAAGCTTCTGGGAAAGACATTGTATACACATTGTTAATGAGTGACAGAAATGCTCTCAATCCTCAATCCCCCAACCAATCTGATGAAACACGCCAGTAACTGCCGCCTGCAGAATTAAAACTTCCTCCGAATGAAAACTGCGTCTGTTACTTTATGCGACTGTGAACTAATTCCCATAATTTGATAATATATTGTCTACATTATTGTCTTTTTTTTTTTTTTTTTTTTTTTAAATATGGAATACATGTACGGTGTTTTGTTGTGCTCGGCTTGATATCGAACTCAGTAAGGTCAAAACAGTTTACTTAGACATGACTTCCTTTATGAATAAACTACATTCACTATATTCATGGATTCTGGATATTGTATTTTAATTTATTTATAAAACATCAAAATAAAATGCAGCATTTCTGACATTGTGCCATTTAGTTGCTTTACTCGTCTTTAGTAAGTAAAGCAACATGAAGTCTAGTATCACTGCTCCTGACTGTTTCGTACCACTGAGTTCGGTGTGATCAGCCCTGGAAATCTACCTCTCCTTTGAGACTGCTTTGAAAGAAGGTGTCTTTCCAGTCTCTGTCTTTCCTGCAAACATTTCTCTAGACAAATCTTACACAGATCTTCCTCCCTCACCAAATACACGCCCTTAGTTTCTCTTGCGACTTTGGCATCTCCTTGAGCATTGGCTATGGGGTTGCGCTTGGTGTTGATTTTTTTCAGGTTGGGCAGCATAAGGATGCCTTCAGGAAGCACAGCAAGCCTGTTGTCGAACAAGCCAAGCTCTCTCAGGTTAGTCAGAGCAGAAATGGTGGGTGGAAGAGCAGTGAGTCGGTTCATACCCAGGTTGAGTGTCTGCAGGTTCCTCAGGTTGCCAATGTCCGTGGGTAAACCGGCCGAGTCCAGGCTGTTGTTGCACAGGTTGAGATGGCACAGAGACTCCAGCTGACCGATGCTTTTCGGCAGTTGCTCAATGTAGTTGCTGTGCAGGTCAAGCCAGAGCACACCAGTGAGCCGGCCAATGAAATCTGGGATCTTCTTCAGATGATTGCGGCTTAGATCCACCTCCTGCAGGTCAGTCAGTTTCAGAAGACATTTTGGAAAGGTGTCAATACCCATGTTGCTGAGATCGAGGCGTCGTTTTCCCTCAGGTGTCACTCTGACAGCTTTCTTGGCAATTTTCAGAGTGACCGTTTTGCCCTTTGACCCACCCTTCTTCCCGTTAGCCATAGTGGTCTGTGAACACAGATTAATGGTTAAGCTTTTTTTTTTTCCACATTGAGATCAACCTGATTAAGTTGTAACCTGATCTGTGTAATTGTTATCTCAGGATCTAATATCTTTAACTAAACATGCACAGCTTAATGACAAAGCATCCTGGTTATTTACATAGGGGTGGCAGTATCGTGTAGGCCCCAAGGCAGTTTTGGAGGAATGAAGGGTCTTTTGGGGGAATGAACAGAGTGTAATGTTTACACTCCAGCTCACTCACCCATCTCACCCTTAAGGGATCTCTTAAAACCATACTGCACTGTAATTGAGGCTAATACCAGATAGCAATGAGGACAAGAGCAATGAATGTAAAATCTGTGGTGGGGGGGTAAAGACTGTTGCTGGTGCGGGTGGGAGCTGCCTGTGTTACAGCTGATTGATCCAGGGTGGTTTTTACAGGCTGAGCGGTTGTGTGGATAGAGTCAAATCAGTGCTTTGATAAATGACACTCGGGGAAGTGATTTAAAACCGGTACACCACACACCTCCCTATTAAAGAAGAAGAGTGGCTGCATTGTAAGCCCTTCGGGCCCTTTCACGACTCATTAATCATATTCAAGTGCATATAGATACAAGGCTAATGTGGTTTAGCTTGTTTTTATTCCATTTTCTGTCCAAGTCCTATGCATCCAAACATGTGCAATTATGGAGAGCTGACCAATAGTATGATTTATCTTTGTGTGTTATACTTCGGCAAGTCAACCGAGCTGAATATCGGATTTCATTTATATGTTTACACACTTCCTTGATATATTGAATGTAATAGGGCCTTTAACATCATTTTAAAGTAGATCAGTTTTTAGGAGCAGAAAAATAGAAGCATGATTACACTACTCCAGCATCTGATTGTGGATTCTTTTGCGTTAAATCTACATTTCAGTTCATTTTGTTTTTATTTAGCAGTCGTCAGTCCATGATAATTATTGAATATTTCACTACTTACTGATTTCATAAAGAGGTTCTGCGTAGGTTCTCTGGTCAGGCAAGGACCGGTCTGCTGTTAATCCTTTTGTATATTACATTCTTGTCCAGCATTAGTTCACCTCGTCCCAACGAAGTTTTTACCATATGCAGCTGAAAGAGCGAACAGAGACATGCTTCAGATAATAACGGAACTGCCTCCTGTCTCAACCGTCCCAGGAGGGCAAAAGCAGCTTTGTCTTGTTTAACTTTGCTGCTAAGCAACACATACCCGAGGTGCAGAGTATTTATTGTTGTTTCACTGGCTACAGTCACCAAAGAGAAGGGAAAGAAATGCTGCATTAGCATTTGAATGTTTCAGTATATATACTTACGGTCAATAATGCTTTTGAACCAACGAGTAAAGCATTGTTTCCAGTATCAGGCCACATTTATAATTTTGGTGCTTGAAAGTTTGTGAACCCTTTAGAATTGTGTACATTTCTGCTTCAATATGACCTGAAACGTCATCAGATTTTCACACAAGTCCTCAAAGTAGATAAAGAGAACCCAGTTAAATAAATGAGACACAAATAATTCACTTGGTCATTTATTAATTG
>JAOVYU010000047.1:15796719-15808055 GCA_025674565.1 Synodontis membranacea
ATATAAGAAACCAATTAGAATTATTTGATGGCTCTTTAATTCTGCTATTTAAAAACACTATCTTCATATTATTTACATATAATTGGATAGGTTCACAAATATAAGCAAGTTCAGAGCAAGCTGACATGGTGCCGGGAAAGTGATAAGGTTTTGTTTTTGTCAGGAGACAGATTTGTTCATAGGGCGCTTGGCGGCATTTTCATTTCAGTATCACAATATAGTTAACATAACATTCGTGATTAAAATTAGTTTGTCTTTTTTTATCTTTTGATCTGTACTGTATGTGGCTTTACTGAATGCATTTGTAACTAAATATGACATGGAGAGGCAGCCTGAGCCAGGTGATAAAGGAGGATTTTAGAGGAGTTATTCTGGGTTGTCTATGGGCACTGTGCAGCAGCTGCAAAATCAATGGAAAATAATAATGGCATATTTGCTTATATTTTATATAGTTATTACTATACTATATAAAATATATGCAATGTAAATAAAATAATATTAATTTTATATTAAACCATAAATCTAATTATGCAATCTCAATGAATATTGCATGTAAATAAAAAATAAAAAAATAGTTTTTTTTTTATAACTTCTCTATCACAAATCAATTTGATATACTTAATAACTAGGATTCAGATTCTTTATCAGATGATAAATATATACTTACAGTGACCAAAGGGTGTTATTATCCATTCAAAATTAATTCAACTGAAATACAGAATGACGTTGTGGATTTTTTGTTTACATTTTCTTAATATTCAGTAATACTTATAGATATATACAGTATACTGACATATAGAATTTATGCTTATTCCTTAAATGAAAATGGAAAGCATCTTGCTACTCTAAAAATAATTCATGTGATGTAATGTAAGTTGCACTCTTTCTTGTGCATAGCAACAGTGTGTCTCTATTAGCCGCATGTCATGAAGGTCATTATTGAGACTCATACTACAACTTGACAGCAATGTTTTTGAGCCCTGAACCAAATTATTACCACGCATAAAAAATAAAAAAAAATAAAAAGTTCACGTCTGCACTCTGAGTAACGAGCTAATATTTTTAGATCTTTTTCCTTAGAAATCAGGGGTCTGTTTGATACTGTTCTGTGCCATATTTTTGACACAAGTGTCCGCTTCTGTTGCAGGAAAGAAGCACGACCTGTTCACCATTTGCAAGGTGGACTGCTTAACAGCAAGACTTCATAAGTAGGCAACCTGAGAGACCGACAGAAGCAACTGTGCCACGCTCATGTGAGCAAGTATTTAAAATGAACTCTCTGGAAAAGCGCCAGTCAAACCGGCGGGGAAGCACACATGGCCCTCGCAAGTGCTCTGATGGCAAGAGTGAGAGTGTGGGAAGCTTCATGGATGATACAGACAGGGAGGTAAGCAGCCTCACTGATCGAGCCTTTAGGAGCTTGTGTATTGGAGAGGATGCCATCTACAATGACTTGGAGGTTTCCTCACCAGCTGATCAGCACAAAGTCTGTGCTCAAGAAGCCCTGCAAAAGGAAGAACTAAGGACGACCTGCCGGGAGTCCTCCTCAAGTGGTATTCACTATGAGAAAGCAGAGAGAAAATCTGTGGCGGCCTCAACATTCCAGCATTCCTATGTGGACGCAGCACAAGAGCATGTTCTCCGAGATGAGAGTTTGTCTTATATAAGCAATGGCTCTATGGAGGTGACGTGGCAACAGAAGAAAAGCACTTCAAGAGTTTCATCCCTCGTTAAGGCCTTCAGTTCAGGGGAACGTTACTGTGACAGTGGGACTCCTGAAACTGTAAAGGACAAATACCAAGATGTTAATAATGAATCATGGGACAAATCAGCTCTGCTAAGTATTCAGAGAGAACTGTCAGAGTTCGCTTCTGGTTACCATCCGAATTTTAAGTCAGGCAATTTACCATCTTACAGAAATCATTTTCATGCCGTGGCCCGGACGAACACAGCCACATCCTCAAAAGCAAAGTTCAAGGCACTAAACACCACCAACCTTTTCTTCCACAGTGAATTCAGTCCTTTCCAGTTGTGGAAGGATTATAACAGGTTCCCTTTTGAAAGGGGGGAACCCTCAGGGTTTGTGACAGCCACTGAATTTCCTAAGTGGTATGATTCTCCTCTCTACAAAGAACTAACAGCCACTCACAGGATTTTAAGCTCTCCAGCAGAAGGCAGGCAGTTTACCCGAAGAAAAATTGAGGACGTTGCCGCCTCTCAGCGCTCAAGGTCCACGGTAATCCAAAATGCCTCAGCCATAGAGAAGAGATGTGAGTCTGAAATGGGATCTAAGTGCCCCCCATGGAGAAATAATAACTTTGCGAGAAACAAACTGCCAAGCAACAGGCCCTCCACAGTCTCACCAAGCAATGAGAAAGTGCACAGGCCAGATTCTAGCTTGCTATATCATAGCAGACATACATATGAAATTCAACACAAAGTAGGGAAAGTGGGCAGCACTGAGATGTCCAGTAGAACAACCCCATTTAACATTAGTCAACTTCTGACACCTGTTATTCCTGGAAGACAGGAAACAGAAACATCAGAAATTCTGCAGTTTGCACATACTCCCTTGGTTTCTGAGTATGACAGTGACATGAAAACACAGTCTGATATCAAACAACCGCGTGATACCTATAAATCCAAAGCCTCAAGTCTATTGTTCAACATTAAGGACAACAGAAAACGAGTCAAGAGCACTTATAGTCCTACAATATTTAAAGGTTCAGAGATATCAGATCGGACTAAGCAATCATCAAAGCTAGAAGGTCGTGAATCCAGACTTTCAGAAGCATCAGGATCAAAAGTGCCCAACCAGGAGCATTCTACAGCTCCTGGTGCTTGGGAACTTAGTAACTTAGTCCAACCAAATTATGAACCTTCTTTAGTCCAAACTGCAGTTCACAAACAGTATGCTGATAGATCACATAACAGTCTGACTTTAGAGTCTCAGCGTGGTTCTACAGATTGCAATACCTCTTATTTGGGCTCACAGAAGAACCATCCTGATCTGTTTACTAACAGAGAGATCGAGCATTATAAGTTATCAACAAATTCAGGACTTGGTAATAGTGGTGGAAGTCCAGTGGGTCTCATTAATGACGGTTCTAGGACATTTGGCCCAACAAGACCAGGACCAGAAAACATCTTTACCAAAGCACAACTACGAGCACATCCGTCCACTGACATGTCAGGAAAAGAAGCTTTCTGTGCTAGAGAAGATGCAGGTTATCAGCAGGGGAAGAACTTTGTGAGAAAACCAAGTTCAGGATATATCAATAATCAGATGACTGAAGAAAACCTTTCTTATAAAAGAACAGGACATGGAAATATGGTGACCAAGGAAACGGTGGATAATAACGGGATAAAAGATGGCCTGCCATATAAGGGAGAAATAGCTGCACTGATAGAAATGGACAAACAGAGGAAAGCCACTGCTAAGCAATATTTACCTTCTGCCAGTGAGAGCTACACTATGAGAAAGGAGACCTGCATGAATAAAGTGAATGAGAATGTAAATGGATTCAAACAGATTCAAGACACAAAAAACTCTTTCCAGACATGTGCTGATAAACCTTTCTCAAACAAGCAGGTAAAAGGTGATCATACAAATACACCTGCAACATCGAAAAATCTGTATGAATTCCTCCACAATGGTCAGCAAAAACTGGCATCCCCTCCTAAAGAGGCAAACTTCACAAAGAGTTCAGAAATTCCAACACATGAAAAAGCTGGGCTGTGTCTTCAGAGAAGCAAGAATCATGCTACAAGTGATATAGACACTGAAAAGAATTACAGTCAGAGAACCCAATTTTTGCAATCAGTGGAGGACAAATATTGTTATAATGAAGGATCTGTTGCTTATCAGCCATACAAATATGAATCAAACAAACAGTGGCATATTGCAACAACTGAAAACAGACACACTAAGGGTGAAGCGTGTATGTCAAGACAACTGCAGCAACCAGAAATGAAAGCAGAAAAAACAGGTGAATCAAATTATGTACACTCCCTATCAAGGACATCTTGTATTCAGCAGCAAAGCACAGCATATTCAGCAAGAACAAGCCAAAGAAATTTGATAACAGAAGACAGAGCCAAAATTGAGGTGCACAAGCCAACTTATACTATCGCTCCCAGTCAGATATATCACAAGCAGGCTGATATGAATACAGACCTTAACAAACCAAACACTCAAGGAACTTTGCAAAATAATAGCAGTTCACAAACGAGAGGGGATAGATTTAACATTAATGACATTCTTTCTGTCAGGGACAATGAACAAGCGAAAAGAGTCCGAGAAAATAAACACAGTTTTAATGGTAGAGTTGGTGACCCAAATAAATTAGAAAATCTAACTTCTCCAGTTACATCTGATGTAGCCGAGGACATAGCGGCTAAAACGGAATCATATAAAGTTCAGTCACATGCACAGCAAGATGGAAATTCCCGTTGCAAACGTGAAAATACAAATGTATCATATGGCTATGTCAGAAAGGAGTCACATATTCTGAATGACGTCAAAGAGAGGCAAGAAAAAGACATACTTCTAAGTAATGAGAATGACAAGATGACTCCAAGAGCAATTTCTTACAAAGAAAAAGGACAAACCAAACAAGAGATACTCACCTCAAAATTAAAAGCACATGCTCAGAAAGAGATATCAGCAATTAAAGAAAAAGGCCTTGCTAAGCACGCTATTCCGTCTAGAAATGCGATAAAGCAAAGCACGGCTGTAAGCAATGAAAAAGTTCTGTCGCCAAAGAAAGAAATTACTGCAGAAAAACTCAATCATCTTTTTCAGGACTTTACTTGCTCAAGTGTTCCCTTATACAAGGAAAAAATATATCAAGGCAAGGATGAGCCAAAATATGAATCTGTTCCAGCAAAGAAAGTGGAATTACCTCCAAGAGACATGAGCTCTGAGGAAGACAAAGTTGCTACTGAGAAAGAAAGAACAAAGATGCAAATAATAAAATCTCAAGAGGGAAAGATTACAGACGTAGACGAGAACAAATGTGAAGTCCAGAATTTTGTTAATAATTATGTTCTCCAGCCAAACATGCAATCCAAAGAAAACCAAATTAGCAAAGCTAGCAAAGACGATGAGAGAGAGCGATCTGCAGGTCATACTGTTGTTGAGAGGAGAACAATTCCAGCAACATGTTTCTCAAGCTCTCCAACACTCAAGGATTTCAGTGATAAGGAATCTGTTGTCAAGAAGGAATATATGACCTCATCTAACCTGACCACAACATACACTTCAAATAACACAGAGTACTCGATATTTAAAGAGAATGGACATAATAGTCCAAAACATGAGGTCTTGGCAAAAGCAGGAACTAACCATCTTACACTGTACAACATTTCAGGGAATGCTATAACCCTTGAAAGCTCTATCAACAAGACAAAAGACCAGCTGTCAAACGTCAACACAGATAAACCTACAGCAGAGAGTAATACAGCCAATCTGAAATGCTCTGATTTGGCAGAAACAACAAAAAGTAAAGGTGACACAAGAAGAGAAGACCCTTTAATGCTGCTAAACACAAGACAGTTTGAAATTACTACTAGACACGAGAAAACTCCATCTGACTGGATGGAAGATGAAGTACCTGCTGTTGAGGAGACAATGGAATTTACAGACACCAACACTGCTTTCCCTAATAAGCAAATGGCGAATACTCAACAAGAAAGGGAACATCTTCAAAGTGGAGCTGGAGGAATCAGTGAGAATCAGACAGCGCTTTCTGAAGGTTCACCAAAGTCCAGTAATCAAGTGTACGGTAAGCCAGACACAGAAGCTACAGAAAAAGAAACACTGCTACAAAAACAAAACGGTCAGGTGGAAGCTGTTCAAACATCTAAAACAAATGAAGATTCTTTTGTACAGCAACATCAGAACACTGATGTTGATACATTATTGAAGTCATCGCCAAATGCACTTGCTAGCAAAGAATTGGGATATCAAGCAACTTTAAGCTTAAATACGGCAGTAAATATGGAATTCGATTCTTCAGAGGAAGACAAGTATTCACTGCGGCAAGAAACAAAAATGATGCACAGTGAAAACAGTGAAGTCCAAGAAACGGTGTCTCAATTAACGTTAAAAATCAGACAGGAAAACCAAAACCAGCAAATGATAATGGATAAAGATATAACCGAAAACACTAATCAGCAACTACAGGAAGACAGTGAAAGAGCCCCAGACACTGAATATCATAATCAAGATGCAAAAGATTTTCATGAACTTATAGAAACCACATCTACAGAAAAGGAACCGTCCAATGATGATGTAAGAACGTATAGTACTAATGGCTCAAAATCCCCAGGCACTGAACAGGAGAAATCAGAAGAGAAGCTTTTCATGCCAACCATTAGGATAACCGGTAAAGATCAACAGCTCAGTAGCCTCCCTGCTCCGGACAAAAGTGCTGACATTACAAATCCAGTACCTGAAAGCCACGTCATTCACATTGCTAGCAAGGAAGACGGTTCACCAACGGATGAGCCTGTCATATACAGTATATGTGTTTCAAGCACATCAGAAGCTGTTTCAGAGGATGAACCTATAATTTATAGTATTTCTGTGTCAAGCTTGTCTGAAACTTCCATGACAACTGGTCCAGAAAACCAAGAGAAGAGTCAGAAACAGCTTTCAATAGAGCAAACCGAGAAAGATGACAAAGAAACATTTGGCAATGAAAATAAAGAAAGTGACTTCCTTGAAAGTAAAGAGGAGAATAAAGAGGTAACATTGCTTTTAAGCGACGATTTGGCAGAACAAGAAACGGTGGGAAGAAAATATGATTCTCCTGCAAGCGAAGATAAACTTGATTATTATAGATCAACAGAGGTGGACAATATTAGTTCATCTTATGAGAGTCTCTTGGCCAAATATGGGCTTCCTAATGGAGATACAATTCATCTGGAGGCAGACCAAAAAGAGCAGAATAAAAAGCATGGAGATGAAAAGGAAGAATCTACCTATGACTGTTTACAGAAGATACAGACTAATACAACGGATGATGACCATACAGCAGTTGAGAAAATGTCGACATTGACTGATTTCACTATAAAACATTCTCCAGAATCCAGAAAACCAAAGTTTTCAGAAGCCTCCTCAAAACTTGTGAGGAACACTGAGGAAAACCATGAGCAACGTCTTACTCACACAGAGCAAGAGCACCAGAGAGATAATGGAATAGGCAAACAAAGAGCTGATGGAGTTGTGTACTCAGACAGAAACACTAAACAGGATGTTTCAGCAAAACAAGAAATTCTGATGTCAACAGTTGTACCAGTCTGTGAAGACATTGTGGATACACAGTCAGCAAAGCAAATCGTGGCAAATGGAAACATTCAACTGAAGGAAAACAAGCAAGTCGGACAGAAAGTACAAACAATAGAGAGAGGACTGAAAGAAAATGACATAGTTAATGAAAATACTGAGAAAATAGAAGAGAAAAACAAGAATGATGGGCAACTTACAGCTGGATTTAGTTCTTCTGACAGCAGCAGTAGGTCACTTAATCACCCAGGTGATGATTCACCACAACTCAGTCATAAAATCTCTACAAATGATTGTCAGATCAGGATTAAAACCCAAGACACAGGAGTATCTTCGGATCAGAACAGGCAGAATACAGCTAATGAAACAGGCAATACAAAAAGCTCCATGTTGCAATACAGGACACAAGAAGAATGGGAAAGAGATGCCCTCAAACAAGAGAAAGTAATCAAAGAACGTCTTCAAACTGGACATGACAAGACTTTACAAAATAACAGAAAAAAGCTGGTCTGCAAAAGTGAGTTCCCAGAACTTGAGCAAGCCAAATTCATGACATGCAATGAAGTAAAAGTCAATAAGGTGATTGCTTCACACAAAGAAATTTCAACTTTCACTAATGAACAAATACAAGAAAATCAGAATCAAATCAAATATGCGTTTGCTGCTGCAAAGACCGATCAGAGTGGATTTACAGTGCCAGATATTTCCTTGGAAGATAAAGAAGTGCATGAAAGTGACATAAAGAACCAAATAAAGGCAGAAACTGTAAGTACCAGAGGTGCTATGCCACCTAATAATGTAAGTGAAAATGGTCAAAACACAACACCTGCAAAAGTCACAGAAACAAAAACATCATCTGCTCTGGGCATGACAGAGAATGTCTTAGAAAGACTTGAAATTGAGAAATGGAAAAGGGAACCAACAGAAAAAGAGAGAGACGTCATAAAAGATGAAATCACACCATTAATTAAAAATCCCAAGAGAGCATCGTCATCATCATCATCATCATCGTCATCATCATCTGTAATTAAAGGTGACAAAGATGCAGAATGTGAATCCAGGAGGAGTGATGTAAATCTAAAAGAGGCAAAAGTTCAACCACAAGACAAAAAAGGTGATCACTTTGAGAAAGTCATAACTGACAACACTAGAAAAAACACTGGACAAAAAGAAATCAATACTGGCATTGATCCTTTTAAAGAATGTAGTGATATCATTAGATGGGATACAGAAAGCAGTGGAATGGTTTTAGGTGACAAACATGATCACATTAGTAATGTGTACAATCCACAGAAAGATGCTCTGCCAGAAAGAAAGGGAAATACATACGATGAAAAAAGTATGTTTGAGTCTAATCGAAACCGTAAAGACCATGATACAGTCCTCACAAAAAATCAAGGAGCCTTCACTGAGACCGAGGTTACACAGAGGGAGAAGAAAACCACTAGGCCAGAGATATCTGCTTTAGCTGACTATGCTAGGCTGAGGGTTATCTCTGCTGAAGATGACACCGTTACTGAAAAGGATTTACTTCAAAAAATGAACACATATCAGAAGTATAATTTATCAGCTGTTGAGCCGCAGGAAGTAAATTTATCCATATCCGTGGGTGGTACAGAGCAAAGCAAACAGCTGTCTGTCAATAAGAAGTCTGAGAATTTGAATGCAACAGCAACGCCTTTACAAGTCCAGGAAGGACGAACACGCAAAATTACAGATGAAATACTTGCGGGACATAATCAGTGCTCACCCAGGGGCGAGATCATTGCTTATCCAAAGTTTGGATCATTGGCTGAAAGCTCAGATGAGAGAGCATTTTCAGTAAAAGATGCTGAAAACACCAAAGAAAAGAAATTAACCAACCACATGCACTCAAACACTAAAAAATCTTTGACTGCGCAGGACTATGGATATTCAAGAAGCCATGAAGTACATCAACATCATCTCCAAACTCCACAAGCTACTCATCCAGTACAATCACAGATTGAGAGCAAGAACGATCCCAAGCTAAAACAGTCAGCTAATGCAAACATGGTAGAAAGGAGGGTGTATCACGAAGTAAAAAATTTACAATCTGTACCACAAGTGTCAATCGAAACGGAACGTAATGATGCAAATAGACATGCAGATAACCAAATAAAGGAGGAAGTGAAAGGTGAAGAAACAACAGAGGAGCTACAATACTACATTGTCAGTGGTATGGAAAGTGAGACAAAACCTAAAAATAATGATGAACCACCTCCATTAAGCCACAAAATTGCTTCAAAGAAAGATTTAACTGAAATGCATGCAACAGCACCACGGTCCAACAGTTCTTCTCCAGCCACGGGGAAGCCCATCATGTTCAGAGTGAAAGATAACAGAGGCAAAACTTCCTCAGTTACTAAAACTGTTAGGCCACTCTTTCACAGATCGTTCTCTGAGGAATTCAAAATCGGCTCCCCCGTTGACAGCTGCTGTGGTTCAGAAAAGGACAAAGTTGTATATGTTCATGAGATGGATCCAAAAGAGGCTGCTAACTCTCCAGTTTTGCATGTTGCTTCACATCAACTACCTAGGGCAAAAGAAATCCAGACTCGAAACAAAATGTTGTCCCCAGGGCTCATAGCACCAAAAGAGCAACGAAACCACAACAGAAGAAGCCACACGATGGAAGAGGACGAATCCCGATCACACATCAGCACAGTGTCTGAGGATGTGGAGAGTCTAGCTGCTAGCTCAGCGGTAATGACAGACAGTAGAGGTTTTGACACTGAACATATTAGACATACCTATGCAAGGCCAGAATCTTCCTGTTATGAAAGACCAGAATCAGTCTGCTATGAGAGACCTGAATCAGTCTGCTATGAGAGACCTGAATCTGCCTGCAGTGACATGAGATCAGCAAGTAGGCCGCCTGCTGTTCCTCCCAAATCGGAGAAAGCCCTGCGTCGTGCTAAAAGGCTCACTAGCAGGAGAATCAAAAAGGTAGAGGACAAGATGACATCTGATACTCCTGAGGCCCAGTCCATCCGAACTGTCTCCAGTTTGCCTGCTTCACCTATGATGCAAATGCCAACACCTCGTTCAGTACAGGCCTCACCTCTGATCTCACACTATCACGTTGAACCTAATTACGCACCTCCTGCACCCAGCCTTGTGGCTCATTCTTTCCCAATGACCCAAAGAAAGCTCTTACAAGATCCAAGCTCGGGGCAAATCTTCATGGTGGACATGCCAGTGCAAGTCAAGACAAAGACATTTTTTGACCCTGAGACAGGAAAATATCTCCAGCTCAATGTGCGTCAGAGGGCCCAGAGCACCTTGTCACAGCCAGCATCGGTGGAGGTGTTGGGTCACCCTTATGTGGTGTACCCTGGTTTTCTGCCAATGTCGGTTTCTGTCTCATCCTTACCCTCTGTAAGGTCATCATCCCAGATGTCAGCGCCAGCCACTCTCACAGAAGAACCAACCCAGCCAAAAGCAAGTCATGAACCAAGTGAACAGGAGGTGTTTGAACCAGAATGTCGCAGAAATATCCAACAGCACAACAGACCTGTGTACAGGACAAATGAACAAATTGGCAGGGAAATTTTGCGCACTGAAAATGTCAGAATGACTCCAAGACAAACACATATCATAACAATGAGTGAATTAGAAGACTTCGCAGTGGAGAACACCTGACTGATGTACACATGAATAAATAAACTTATTTAAGAACTCATTAAATACAAATATATGCTGTTTGAGATTTTATGGTTTGTTTGGAAGCTGCATTATTTCTTTGCAGTTGTGCTATAAGAAAACCAGTGCTATTTGTTTTATAAAGGAGATATGCATTCCATTTTAGAAGTAATTTATAATCTCATGTAAATACTTCACAAATCTCCCCAGTCTTAAACAAGCCTCATTCATCCAAAGAGAAAATATATAATAGGACACTGACATTTTGATAGTAAGTGCTTACCTGGCAGCCTCAGTTGTATTGTGTGGACATATTGCAAAACAGAAAAAAAAATGTAATAAAATAAGACGTCCCTTTTTTGAAAAAAAAAATCAAATAATA
>JAOVYU010000047.1:15809613-15830596 GCA_025674565.1 Synodontis membranacea
TATATATATAAACCACAAATGAACCCAATCGATTGAGTTATTGATCTTCTAATGAAGGAATGGGCTGTTGTGGTACATCCAAATGACCTTATCATAGCATGTGCAGCAGGCCTACATCTCAAAACTGACAGTGCTCCAGAGTTTGGATACAGCGTCAGTGACAATGCATCATTAATGGAACAAAAAAACCCATTAAGACTGACAAAACAGAATTTAAACCAAATGATTTTTGTTATCATTTTTTCTAGGTTTTGGCTACTCTCCAGCTAATTTAATATAACAATGCTTTTCAGAACGAATTAAAAGAATGTTGAAACGCATGTAATGGCACTGAATAATCAATAATCCACAAGAACAAATATTACTTAAACCTCTCTTCGACGGTACAACTTTTGAGTGTTTAACTCAGAGCAACTCGTTTGTTTCAACAGAGCAATTACCCATTTGAAAGCAGTCTATTATTAACAAATTTCTCATTTTCCCCCCTTTCTTAAATACACGGTTCCCAACAAGGAAACGTCAGCCGATGCAAAGGGAAAATGTCAAGCTGTCAGCTGAGAGCAAATTAAGCTACTGTTAACTTAGTTTCCTTAAAAGCGTTTAAAGTGGTATTTTGGTAGTTAAAGGTTCTACGTGAAGCCCATCCTAGTAGGGGAATGCTCAGTTTTTACCCTCTAAGGAACAACATAAGAGACTTTATGGGCTATAGATTTTATCTATTTGTGCGCATGTAGAGACAGCACTGACCTGCAAAATTTACTATAACAATTAATCCATATTTCCAAACACAAAATAATTTATTAAACATTTTTTTTTAACTAACCCCTTTCAATTCTAACAAACTGACCCTCACAGTTGATAATAATATATTCCTATATAGTCCGTGTGTAACATTTTGTAATTGATATAGATATTTAGATTCACCACTGAGGACTGTGTACAATATAAAACACACAGCATCAAAAAAATATTAGAAATTAAAATGTAGATCATAAATTTCAAGGCAGGGTCAAAGCAGTCAATTCAAACTTAAATATATGCAGTGCAAAACAATGTGCGTTTCCCGTCTGTCTTTATTGTGTGAACCACAAATGAGACCCATAATAATACTTTCTGCATGTATGTGTATAACTTTATAATACTAAATAATGCCAATAAAGCTGAACTGAATTGCTACAAATGTAATTTAGTAAACAGGTAAGTGACAAGAATGGCTCTGTATGTATAACTATATATTCAATGATTTCTGTAAAATTCCCATAGTGAATAACTGACCGGTTTTATCAATTTTATTGATTTTTATTTTCAGCGTTTCAGCATTGAAAGCATTGAAACAAGTGCCATTTCTATGAAGTAAACCCAAGCAAAAAAATATTCTATATTGGTCATCATACATGCTGCAGTATGCTTTAATATTTTACAGAAATATCAGCACTCTAAGCTGCGCCCGATATATACATCCCAAAATATGCATATTATATATTCTTCAATAATCTTGGCATTAGGACTGACTTTAATTACTTTATTCTTTAAAATGTGCAGTGCGGGTTGAACAACACTAAAGTCATCCAAAATGAAGTTGAAATTAAACTCTATTTTCAACATGTAAATGTTGGGCAGACGAATTCACTCTAATATCCATTTTAGAGAAACACAAGCATGATATGGCAGCACACAGCTCTTCTGACATTATCGAGCTCTGCCATGTCAGTAGGGTGTTGCGTCATGAATTATTAAGACAGTACTTTGTGATGATACATAATTCCATATCAATTATTCATGCTAATGTGTGTGTAGTTTACTTAATTGCGTTATTGACTATCAAAAGTAATTTCCTGAAAATCCTCAAGGACATGAATTTAATCAGTTTAAGTCCTTTTAAGATGCAGTCCTGTTAAGTGTTGTACATTCACGTGTCTGGCCCTTAATTAGTGATTTTTGATGGAACTCAGTGAAAAAAATGATGATTGTCTACTGAAGATAACCGATGGTACTGTATGAAAGGAGTGAGCAAATGAGGAACATGATCATTTTACTTTTTGTAACAATTCACAAAAACTCCAATTCTCACAGTACTGTGAATACGAATGCTGAAAAGTGACCTCTATCTTGGAAACATTTCAGTGTGATCTCAATAAAGAGGACTACACAAATTTAATTATACTCTTTAAAAGACCACAGTATCCTAGACTGCCTGTCTTATTGACCTTTACACTGCACCAATAAAAATATCTATAGCCCAGCATGACTGCATATACACTACAAGCCAAAAGTTTGGAATTAACATTAAGTTATAATGAATAAACATAGAGCCAGTTAAATATCATGAGACCACCAACAGTGGACAACTAGATCACAAGTGTAGGATTTTTTTTTATAGCAAACCTAATCCAATTCATCTGATTCAGACATGCATGCAAATTCATTTGAACACCTGATTAATTGAATCACATGTTTATTAAGAGTTTCTTATAGACAAATATGGTCGATGGAAGCAAATGTTCTCAGCAATAATGAGTAAATCACTACAAGATAAAGAATTACTTGAGGATAAACAAAACACTAAATAACTACTCAGTTAGTTTTTCCTAACTAAAATATTTTTTGGGGGGAAAAAAATCACTTGCTACCTTTGGCCTGTAGTGCATATTCTTAGTTTCAGAAATAGCTGATTAAAATATCTGTATGTATAACATGAACATGTCAGATTCAACCAAAAGTATACTGATAGTCTCACAGCATGAAGAGTAAAGCCTGTATATTACACCATCCTAATAAGTATCTACTCAGCCTCAGTAAAGAGTCTGTGCATCAAATGCAAAAGAGTCGGTGGTTTAGCGTAAACTAAATAAATAATAAGACCAACCCTTGCTTCCGTTTTTCAGCTCTACCTTTCGTATACAAGGAAGTCGATTAATAATTGATCACAGCCAGATGGTGCGTGCAATAGGCAACAGAAGACGTACATGAATGTCTACATGTTTAATTGTTTTAAAGAGCATGTCAAAACAGGACCAGAGTGAGAACACTCACAGTCTGTCATTGCCTTGCAGATGTAATGACAACAAGAGTGTCACATCCCATGACCAGTGAGACGAAATTGCTTTTACCAGATCAAGAAAACACAATAGATATACACTTGCATATTATTTCACATTAGGTCATTTGCTGTATATTAGCGCACGGTATATATATTATATATATATAATTTTTTTTTTTTTTTTTTTTTTTTACATTTTAGAAAAAATTGTCCTTCAAACAATGCAATTTCTTACATCACCTGACTTCACAGTATACAAGGCAGTATAAGTCCTACATCAAAATGGCTGGAAAAATATATGAATTCACATTGGCAGCCAGGGTAAATTCCTCCCACATACAGTCTCTCCACCATTAAAACCATTTACAATGCCAAAGGTATATGGGCAATATATCATTCATAATAATAGGCAAAATGTAACAATGATAGATAAACAACAAGTGAATAAATAGCTTGATGCACCCACAATCAAATTATAATACAATAGTAAATAACACTGAACACCTTGCCCTGTTGTTCTGACTGCATGTGAGGAAACGGGCAGCAGGCATTCATTATGAGATTGTAATTCCTTGTGTCCGGGAAGGGAAAATGTGCTGTATAGGCAAAAATGACTCCCTTATTTCTTATCCAGGTTCTCCTTTGGGCAATGCAGCTGCTTTTCAGGGGTAGTTCCCTGGGTTGGTAGCTTTGAGGAACCAGAGGCAGGACTGGAGTCTTCCCCTCCCACTGCATTGGTGCTTTGACCGAGACCAACAGAAACTCTGGCCCCTGGCCCTGGTACTGCCCCAAGTAGGTTAGCTGACTGCAGCAGAGCCTCAGAGTGTTCCCTGGCTTTCATGCGCAGAGCTGCCACGCTGGCTGTCCGGTTACTCTGGCACCCATAGGGAGGTAGAAAGGAGAGGCCCATAGGGTCAGGCACACAGCAAGAGCACAGGGGGCTCCCTGCTGTAAATACACAGCAAACAAACATGCATGTCAGAGGTGTATATACAGTACAAGTTATAAATACAGGAAAGATCTCACAGATAAACATCTTAAAATACTATGTTAAATCAATTAGTATGTATGTCAAAATCAACCAAACTCAAGAAAATAATGGATATTTTAAAAAGATACAAAGCATAGCAACAGGGAATTATAGTAGGTTATCTACACTATGCACAAAAAAAGGGTTTGCACTTAGGAATTTATCAGTATTTGATTTGATAGACAAAAAAAAAAATCACAGAATTTGTCTAATGCCAACAAAAGTCATAAATGTGCAAAACCTAACTTTAAGTATTAATACAATGTACATAATTTCAGGAAAGCAGAAATAATGCAGGCATAATTGCAATCCTAAAATAATGTGATATTGTAAATGTACGCTAAAAGTTAATTTTCCTATTTTTAATTAGCCCTATATCTTATGGACAACTGCGCCTAAACATGCAGCATAAACCTGCTGCATATATACAAGTGGTATTACAGGCTACAGAAAGTTTACTGTATTTGTCATGATGTGTATAACCATTTGAAACACCTTACCTTTTAAAGTTGCCACTTGTGACAAAGCTTGGGCATAAGTTGCAGTGTTGAGCAGAGTCCCAGGCAAACAGGATGGGAAAAAGGGCCCTCCAGCACCAACTGCTCTGTTAACACTGTGCATGAGAAAGAATGCATGGAGTCAAACCTCATGTGAATTCAGTAAGTGCATGTGTACATAAGAAATCACATCATAGACTTTGAGGCGGAAAATCAACACACTTTTGTTGTGCTTCCAGAGGTTCCTTTTTGCTTCTGCTTTGATCCACAGGAGACTGGTTGAGGTTTCTAGCAGTAGGAGTGCCTTCACTCATTTGCTCCTTTGTGCCCTCCTGATCAGAACTGCCTCTCTCTGTTTTTCTCCACTTTGCTCTTCGGTTCTGAAACCACACCTGGAAAGACAGTATGGGATTTATTAACAAAACCATTACAAACTAATAACTCACCTTCTTGCTGAAAAGGTTCTTTGCTTTTATAGCAAAATATTAAAGCATTTTATATAAATTTGAAAACACTATTAGAAAAAAGTGCTATTTAAGGGATTATTGGCCCCTTAAAGAGTTCTGCTTGGAACCCTTTCTGATAGCAATGCACTCTGTTGTAGTTTTACATAGAACAATTAAGCGTTCTGCCAGAGGTACAACTGAAGAACACTTAACGGTTCTCCATTTTCTGAGAGTACTTTCCTTATGATTGCTGTCATAGCCCTTTAAGTGTCAGTCTTATATGAGCTGATGGTGACTTACTTCTAACTTCAGGAACACAACTGCCGAGCATATGCACCCAAGTTCTTGTATCTTAATTGAATGAAGGTCATTGCCTATAACAACATTTAATTGAGCAATTTTTCATTATCATTTTTTAATGACTTCCTACTGACAGTCTCCGCTGCTTCTGAGAGGGAACTGTGATGAAGTCGTTTATTTCCCTATTTAGTGATTGTTTGACAACATCAGATTCGATTAAGGCTGCGCTCTCTAACGCATTAATCATATTTGAATAGGGAAGGGCTATAATGGAGTCATATCTCGACTGCCTGCCCAGCATTGTGCAAAGGTACAATGATGTCAGCAAACAAAAAGCCCTACACACTGAGCATTCATTCAGCATAATAGGAGGCAACATTTTACTGGCAGGACAACAATATTCCGAATGCAATTGTGGCAACATTATCTCACCCTTGCACCTTCCAGCTAGGAGTCATGATCCCCTAACACTGCATGCTCTATAATTGCACCATTAATCTCAATTTGCAGTTTGGTCTTAGTGCAACCAAAACCAATTGACACTTTCCAAAGGAGGAGGAGGAGGAGGAGGGGTCGCCTGCAACCCTATACAACAAAAAGAAAATTTATTTCCTAATAATAATGTAAGCTTAATATCCCCGCATGCTGCAACTGATTCATGTTCAGATTTAATAATGCGAATCTGGTAATCCGATTAGAGAGGCAATAATTTGTTTACAGTCCCTAATTTACAGCAGCGAATGCCATTATGGCTTTGCCGTCGCCGGGTTTAAGCGATAGTAAGATGACCCTGGGGAACACAAGGCCAACTATTCCATCTCCTACAATTAGATCTAGGAAAGCCAATAGCAAATGTGGAACGCAGGAAATTACATACGGGTATACGTGGATTTAATTACACCTAGACGAATTTATAACAAACATAATATGTGTAGCTTAGCCTACTAAGGCTGCAAAATACGGCTGGGGAAAGTTGCCAGATGCCAGATGCGCAGCACCTCAAGATAAAAAAGAAAAAAAAAAAAAAAAAAAAAGCCATTTTGCACATCTCAGCCAGTGCACATACAAGTAATTCCACTCGGAATCTTCTTTTTTTTTTTCTAAAGTAAAGAAAAACACCTAAGTGATTTTCATACCTTGGAGACGCGGACAAATTAGTGTAGGACATTATCACTAGTTAATTATGAATGACCGATTAATCAACTTAATCTAATATCGCTCATTATGTTGATGTTATTAAAGTGCGCAGCGCAAAATGACAGAGAGCTTTAATTTAGTGTCTTTGGCCAAACGTGCTCAGAGAACATTATCAGGCTTTGTATTTGTTTACTGCACACTGACATCATGTACTCTCAGGGAAAAAAAAGGATGCTGGAGTGATGCTCTTAAGGCTGCCTTTAGTATCTTATCATTTACATTTAACAAAAAAAAAAAAAGATGCATGGAGTGTACCTTTAAAGCTTTACCCTAAAAACCTGAACATTAAAAAAAATAAATATATACACGCTATATAAGGAAACATATTAAAAGCACAAAAGATAGCAGTGCCAGCCCAGAGAAAAGGAAAGGAGGAGTTTAGTTCAGTTTTTTCTTAGAGTGCTTTATGTTTTTTAATATAATATTTTTTTTAAAGATAATGTATCTTTTTAATGTTTAACATAAGTTTATTCCCGTCGCTAGTATACAATTTCTAAATAACCAAAACGAAATATGAAATAATATTATAATAGAGCTCTTATATGACATGTGTCGTCCCGTAACAGTTGAGAGAATATTTTACCTGGACACGGGCCTCTGTCAGATTAATCTTCATAGCCAGTTCTTCTCTTGTGAACACATCCGGATAGTGAGTTTGCGCAAAAACGGCTTCCAGTGCTTCCAACTGCAAAATAAGATAAATAGTTTTATTAACGGTTATGACTCATGATAACGATCTTGACTTTCCTAGAGGTAGAGCAGGCCGCTATTTTATCCAGGATTCGTTTAAATTAGTTAATACTCATAGACTATTGCATCAAAAAAAAGATACCTTAGTGTACTATGTATTTATTTGCTTGTTTTTTTGTTTGTTTGTTTGTTTGTTTGTTTAGAATATCCACCCATATTATTTAAAAAAGAATCTAAATAGCTAAACATCTAATTTGAGCTTAATAATCTACCTGTTGTAAAGTGAAGGTTGTTCTGTTTCTGCGTTGTTTCCTCCTGAGAAAACCGTCATCGAAGTCTCCGGAGGCATGGTTCCCAAAACCGTTAGAGTTCACTGAAATTGCAGTTTTGAATTTAATGTGGAAAAATAGCAATATTGGGAAATTTTTTTTTATCAGTATTTGAAAAATCGTCAACATATTCTAGACATGAATTTCAAATAATTACTTCAACGAAATTTATTTGCTTATTTTGTAGTTGTCACTCTGGGGTCATATAACTAACCGAAAGGCTGAAATGAGCGAATAAAATGGTGAAGAAGACTAAAAGGCATGACACTGACCATCTGTACCCGCAGACGGCACTCAAAAGGCCTTGACTGGAGGGCAAAACCGTTTCAAGTGTGGAGAAAATGTTAAATGCGATGCTGACTACTTTTATTCCCGTGAGGATGCACTGAATCTCATACATACATAGATGTTAAGCGAAATGTGTTCTGGTCCAGGGTCGGAGTATAGTCTATATTTCTATAGCTAATCTAACGTTTCTGTAGTTCGAATCAAATAATGATGTCTGATTATGATTGATTTTTTAAAAACACAGGAACAACGTGGCAAAAATAGTGATTAAATTGTCTTTAAAACTTTGAGGCAGGTGAAAAAGAGGACTCACGACTATTAGTTCTGCAGCACTCTCCATCCAGCTGTGGGGGACAGTGGAAGTAAAACATCCTGCTTCACTCAGCTCCAAAGAAATCCAGCCACTGAATATTCCAAAGAGCTTGTGAGGTGAGAAATAATAATAATAATAATAATAATAATAATAATAATAATAATAATGAAAAAAAGTTTGCATAGCTGACTGGATAAAATTTACGGTTTAAAGTTCGCAGGCAGCTGTGTATAATATTGCAGTGAAAATGACAGTAATATTCGTACCTGCAGTAGGAGTTGTGGTGCGATCGGAGTCTTGAAGACGAGTCTGTGAGAGAAGACGAGTTCCTCCTGGTCAGCTTCAGATATCCGGCACTTCCACTCCCACTCTTTTTTTTTTTCCTCCTCTCTCTGAACTACTCACTCGTCTCCGTGCTCGCTATTGGACATCAGGATGAAGCGGACACGTGTCTTTACAGCAGTCCGCGGAATGTGTATGCTCTCACCAACACGCCTTTATAATCTCACGCTTAATCGGACTTAACCTGATTATGTCTTGCTATGACTTCTGCGCTGACTGGTTTGGGACGGGGCACCAGAACGCGCGCCCAGTGACACGGTCACGTGGTGCCGAACGTCACATTCTCTGCAGCGTCTCCCACTCGCAGCGTGCGCGCGCGCCTCCAGCCAACTTCACCCGTCGCCCGGCGTTGCGCCTTGTTATTCCCACATCATAAACTCTCGCGCACTCAGTGCATTTTTTTTTTTTTTTTTTTTTTTGCGCACAGTTGCTTTTTATATTAAAAAATCCAGATGACTGTTTTTTGGATTTTAAATTGGCTGTCAGAGCAATAATTGCTCGTTATATGGGTTAAGGGGTCCGCTTTGCGCGGTGATGCGCTCGTCGAGCGCCCGGACGTCCACAGTTTGATTTTGTTCACAGCAAGGGGTCCGAGGATTGATTTGCCTCGAGCGCGTAAATGACGTGCGCCGGGACCCTTTCAATTACTTTTAAGACGCGCGCGGGACGCAGGCCGCTCCTCCGCTTGTGGAAAATGAGGCTCCGAGTAGCAGCTGAAATTTTGCAGTCGAGGGCGGGATTGGACGAAATCATATAAACGGCAAAAAGAGGAAGTGTAATGGCGCATAATTGGTTCTCTAATAGCATTACCCAAGGATAATAGCCCGTTACGGCCCCCGTGCACGATGAAGCGCTTCCCTGGCGTAAAGCGTTTACGATATTAAAGGAGGGGAATATAATGATATTTTGGTTATTAAATGCGTGTAATTAATTTATGCACAGCTGAAAATAAAGTTGTTATTATGACCTCGGAAAAAAAAGCAGAAGAAAACTAGAAATGGAAAACCTGTACAACTTTAAAGTGGTAGGGAATGGTGTGTTAAGTTTTCAAGAAATGTAGATTTCCTTACAGTTACTAAGCTGTGCGTCTCGTTACTTCGATATCAGAATGTTTAATTAATATTAACAACAGCAACAACAGCAATAATAATAATAATAATAATAATAATTAGTAGCAGCAAGTGGCAATAAACAGAAATAATAAGAATATTATTATTATTATTATTATTATTATTATTATTATTAAAGAAACCATATTTCAATTCGTTTTAATGTTCTCTCTTAAAATGTATACGTTGAACCCGATTTTCAATATAAAAAGCAAAAGCCCCTAGTGTTTTATTAACACGTATAGTATTGAATTATTTCTTACTTTTATTAAGTCGTTTATATAAACAATGTTGGTCTAATTAAATTCTGGATATTTTGCTGTGTATAACCTCAAAATCGCTTGTCTAGCAAAAAAAGTCATTTTGAGGAGGTGGTCTTCTTTTTAAAGGTTTATTTTCCACTGAAAATAAGACAAAGTTTGAATCAAACCCAATAACAAATAATAAAAAAAGAAAATGCATTTATGTTAACTACAGAACATTGTGGAGGATGAAGGGTATGTTGAGTTTTTCAGCACCAGAGTCAGCGGCATCCGAAGCCACAATGTCTTATTGGCTCATTCAATCTAAAAGATAATTATGAGTAGCATTATATTAGGTTACCTGAGGGTAAATATGACTGAAAAGCAGGTATATGTTCCATTGCCAGAAGGGGAAAAAAATACAGAAACTGACTGTATACCAAACCGTCATTAACCATTAACATTTCAGCAGCTAAACCCATGAGTTAACCTGATGAATAGTCCAGAAAAACTCCATCATATATACACAATGAATGCATGTAACTACTGCTTTTGCATTAAAAATGACAATGAGCATGTTTATCTCATCTTACAAATACACCCTATTTCATGATTAATCCAGGTCAAATCTAGCGTCAAGCTGCGATTAAAATGATCTCATATAAAACTTAACCCTTTTATTCGATGGTCATATGTGCATAATAAGGAAGACATATTTGGAGGATCTTTCACCAACAATGAATCCTCGAAAAATAATTCAAAGGCAAAACATAAACCTATCTACATTGGGACCCATTTGGCTGGTATTAATATAGTGTTATATGACTGCTTCTTAACCATCCAGAGAACACTGTTCTATATAAATATATTCATTATTTCAGATCTCACTGGAACACTGCACTGGAATGTGTTCAAACCAATAACAATGTGAACTGAAATGATGGCATCATCTGTACATTATTTGTATGTGTGCCTATACAAATATTGCAATTACTCAATCAAGCTTATAGTTGAAGAAAAAACAACAACAATGTTTTATACAGTCACAGTTGTAGCCCATCTTTGTCTCCCTGAATGACATTTGTCCATAGTCACTGGTACAGAGCGCATTATCAAGTAAATCTCAGGTTTAACACAAAAATTAAAGTACGGAAAAAAAAGAAACATAATCTCGTCAAGTATATCAGTGAGCAGTCAGCACATTGTAACAATAAAGTATAAAATGTGATTAAAATGTAATTACAAGATACATCAATCACATATCATTAAATAACATGCTGCACGACAACATATACAGTACACATTAACCACGAAAAGTTACTGCATTTATCGCAGTTCGGACATATAGAGTTCAGACATACCACATATGGTAAGCAATCTAAATTTATGAAATCTGTAAACGTTACACATATTAACTTCATCTGTACTCTGCTTTGAGTTTCCATATCCCCTCTTGTCCAGGGAGCCTGTGGAAGTCACAAATGTTCCTAAGCAATTCTCTGAACACTGGAGTCTGTGTGGAGGTTAATCTGGGGGTGAAATACTCCAGGATCTCCTGAGTGCTGGCTTGGCCATCAACCTGAGCCTGGAAGGCCACAAAGTTCCTCAAATCCACCATCAGCTCATCATGCTCAGTAGGGGAAGCATGTGGAATGGAAGACTGCTCTCTTTGCTCATTATCTTCTTCTTCATCTTGGCTCTGAGGTAAGCTAATATGATTCCTGGTCCTCATTCTGGCTAGCAGTGAGAAGGAGGAAAGGGAGGTCGAAAGCGCTTCTTCCTCCACTCCCTCTCCACTGAAGTGGGGAGCAGATCCTAGTTTCTTGGTGCCTGCTTTCTTTATCAACTCTGCATCCTAAATAATCACACAACTGATTAGATTAATCGAGATTAAACATTTAACAACATTAAGGTTACACAAGACAGTGTACTTATTTTACCTTGCTTTTTTCTCGTGTCTTTTGTGTTGTGTCCGAGGGCTGGTTGAGAAGAGAATTCTTCTTCTGTCCAAATCTTTTTCTAAAACAGAAGCACAGTACATGTAATAAATATTACTCTGTACTTCAGTCTAGCACACAGGTTTTCTAAGGGATGAGACTGTTCATGAATTGAATTGAGAATACATGGTAAATTCCTCATTTATAATTGCATGTAGCTGAAGGGAAATTGGAACTGAATTCAAATCAATTGCACAAAATTCCACTTTCTGAGATAATTTGACCCGATTGGTGAATAGTGTACATTAAATATTATGAATTGTATAAATGACAAACATATGAACTCAATACAAGAGTAATGGATCTTTTATATATTAGGTATGATAATTTCTTTATTAAGGAAATAAATTAATGCATATTTGCATTTGTTTCACTCAGCACATAACATTTCCCTAAATTTGATTAAAACATTTCCCAGAATTCCATATATTAATGCAAGGTGAAGGTCATAACTTAGGAGTATAAATGAGGGCCAATTATTGCCTATATTGAAGGTGCGAGACAGGAGAATTTGTGTTCATTAGATTGGAGAAATTTTTGCTTGGCTTTGGATTGCTTTTTGTGTATTATCTTGGACTGTTTTGAGAACCCGAGTTATGTACGAACTCTGGACTGCAATATTAACACTGAGATTTGGAATCCCTGTTAAACAGGAAATGGCTGAGAAATCTGAAATTTCTCGGAAGTACCTCTGTAAAGGATCATTTTGGTAAATCAATTCCTACAACCACAGTGCAGTCTGTAAGCATTGTGCTATACCTGTTTGTGAATCCAACCAAGCAACTTCAAACTTTAAACGGCCTCTTCAGGTGAGGAATTAAACTGGTTGTAGACCAAGCAATTGGAAAAACTGAAAACTGAACTACCCTTCTACATGACAATCCTATGCCTCATTATTTTGTGGTCTGAAATGGTAGAATTTTCAAATCAAACTGGTAATCATGTACTGGTATAAACTGTATATTCAAATACTTATCATGGCACCAGTGTCAGTTATATACTGTAAATTTAAAGTTTTGTAAAATTTTCAGTTTTATTTAATTTACATTTCTTCAATTATTTATCATAAATCAATTGTTATCTGTAAGGGTCCATTAAAATTTAAAGTTTCAAATGTACATCAGAAACAGAAACAAATGGAATTTCACTGAAATTAACATAATTTCCTGAAACTCCAATTAAATTCCAATTCAATTTCCTGTAGTTGTTAACTTCTAAATTCAAACCAAATTCCATGTTTGAAATGGATCTGTTGAGTTAATTCCTGAATTGACCCCAACCATTTTTTACCTGCTATAAAAGACCCACTTCAGCTAAGGGCTGTTAATGAGCTGCTTGGCTTAATCATGAGAGCAGGGAAGAGCAGGAAAACCATTAAAATGTGCAGAACAGGAGGTACTTCAGGACTAGTGTTGGGAAGATGTGTTGTACGGAATAAATAATTCTGTATTGAGCTAAACCTATGTTACCTGGCAGGAACTGGAGTTGCTGGTGCAGATCCTCTGAGTGGCAGCCTGCAGTGCTGTCTGGACACTTTTAGAGCTTTAAGGGCATCTTTAGCTACTCGGTTGGCCTCAGCTTCCACCAGGACATAATCTGGGTTTGATGCCTCCATGATTGTGTCATGTTTCATAACACTATGGATCCCAGACTTCTTGAAGAGTTTGGCGAGAACATAGTCATCGTTTTTCTGGTCATCTTTCGTCTCCTTCTGATCCTCACTTTCTTCTCTTTTGTATCTCCTCCTCTTCAACAGGTGAGGGATTCGATGACCCTCAAACCGAGCATCTTCGCTGTGCTTACGCTTTTTATGCTTGTGTTTATGTTTATATGAGGGCTGGTTCGCTGCATCTGTCACGTCACAGTGCTTTTTCTTTTCCCTATGTTTCTGAGGAGTGTTGGCAATAAACAGATCCTGCTGATGACCATTTGTTAATGAACCATCAGCAGAGTGTGATGTGGATGTAACATTTAAAGAGTCACTTTCGCTGTTGGCGCTACTGTTGGCTAGGCCATTGAGAGTTGGAGTGTTTCTGTTGTAAGGCTCTGGTGAAGCATTTTCTTTACACAGCGAGGGTGACTGGGTTTTCTCTGGCATTGCTGACATCTGCTTCGGGTTTGATGGTGAGTGATGAGGCACCTTGTGTCTCTTTGGAATCTGTACATCTGAGCCAGTGCCTAAACAGAGCAGTAGCAGAACCACATTGTGGTCAGTTTGTGAAATGGATGATCTGGATAACAAACAAGCTCAATTTATGCTGCCTGTGATAAACATCTAATAAATATGGTAAATGATAACTTGAAGTCACATTTTCCGTTTGATTCCGAAAAACATGCTTCATTCAAGATGGAAATGTGTATGAGAGTAGTCTTGATACAGAGAAATAAACTCATGCCTTTTTATTTCATTAATACCTGCAAATATAGCACTGGTCTCAGTTCCCTGGGAGCCGTCAGGATTGCTAAGTGTGAAGAGCTCATAAACGTCATTGGACTTGAAAAAACGGCGCTGCTTTGGATCCTTGAGCACTCGATTTGTGAGAAACTGCTTGAAGATTTGTCTACGGATTTGGACAAGAAAAACTCCATATTAGATTTTTAGCAATATCTCTAACACACGCTAGACTCACACTTCAACCATTTCCATAATGACTCATACAGTATCATAGCAGTTTAGATTCTGACCTGCTTTAACACTACACTGCAATTTTATCAGCTTGTAAGTCAGCCACAAACTAAACAAATTAATATATTAATATCATCATTTCATACTGTCTGAGAACACCCATTGGCTCCTTTTATAAATTTACGCAATGATTTAGGATAACCTTCAGTGGCCAGTTTGCAAATTTTGTTTTGATACTTAACACAACCCATTTCAATTTCTGTCAATTAAATCATCTGTAAAATGCAGCACAGAGAAATAGAAAGCAAAGTATTCTTACTATCAACTAGTAAATGAAGAACCATTAGAAATAAAGCTATCTTCTTAAAATACATGCTAAACCCAGCAGAAAAGACTACATTGCTTACTTAAACCTACATCCTTGAGAACAAACCTGTGATAAATCTTCTCTTCAATGGTCCCAGCGGTGAGCAGCCTGTAAACAGTCACCTGCTGTTTCTGCCCTATTCTCCAAGCACGTTCACGGGCCTAAAGACAAGACACAATCACAGTCTAGAGACACTGCTTAATCAGAGCTCCTACTGAAAACATTCAATCAGCTGTAATAGCAAAGGTGGATACATGCACATTTTACCAAACCACTGCAAGAATGTTTAATTTTGGCAAACCTGAGTGTCTGTGCTAGGATTCCAGTCCGGATCATAGATGATTACTCTGTTTGCACCCGTCAGGTTGATGCCTAATCCTCCAACTTTGGTCGTCAAGAGGAAAATAAATATATCCTTGTCCTGCAGAAAACAGTTTTGAATTTCAAGTCACACCAGTTAATATTGGGGTGTTGCACAATTTTGTGTCCAGGTAAATATCTTTATTTATTGAAACTCCCCATAAAAGCATGTGTTTTGGGTAGTTCGTCAACCAGGCTTGGAGCCCAGCAAGATTCACATTCATCATTTTATTCTATTCTTATTCAATTGTGGTAGACCAAAGGAAATGGAAGATGAGGAGCTGCAGAAACTGTTGGATGAAGATGCAACACAAACTACTTGAGAGCTGGCAAGACATTTGAATATCGATAATTCTACTGTTCTAAGGCGTCTGAAGGCAACGGGAAAAATTCTGAAAGTTGGTAGGTGGGTTCCACACTTTCAGAGAGAAATATCACTCAACAGCTTAACACCTGCATTACAGGTGCATTACACCTTTATTACAAGCTGCTCGATCCTGGAGAAACTGTCCCACGCCAAACGTTACAGTGATCGACTGATCAAATGAAGAAAAGAAAGAAATAAAAAATAAATCAATGAACTACAATCATCCAGCAGCCATTCACAAAAATAAAATCCTCCTCCTTCATGACAATGCAAGTTGCAAAAGTGATAAAAAACATAATTTTAATGTTTTTAACACCATCGGATTTCCACTTGTTTAGGTCATTCAAGAATATAAGAAACTGCACAGATGAATTCATTTCCCAAATTAATTCAAAACCCAAATACTTCCTTCACAAGGGTATTCGTTCTGTGCCAGATAAATGACAGAAAGTCATAAAATCTAACAGCAATTACTCTGAAGACTAACTCTTAAAACTCTTGTGATTTTAGAAAATCGCAAATAAAGTTTGTTCCAAAGGGCCATGAACTTATGCACCATGGTAATACGTTTATCACAATTTAGAGGATAAAACAAGATAACATTAATAGAAGATCACAATAGGTATGAGCAATCAATAATTACTTACCTCATTGAACTTTGCTATGAGAGGCTGCCTAGACGCAATGGTGGTGGTGCCATCCATTTTGAGACAGGTATATCCATTTTCCCTGACAAACACCTCCAGGATCTCCAGCATCTGTGTGTGTGGGAGAAATGGTTTCAGACAGAGCATTGAGAACAGGATTAGTGCTAATAGGATTAAGGGAGATTAATATTACATGTACAGAAGTACCAACTGTGTGGGTTTTAGGTTCTCTCTGAAGCCAAATCTCATTTCTATTGAACAAAGACAGCTGGGTCCTGACAGACACCCTACAATGCAATAAGAGCTCATAATGAATTCTGTTAGAGGGGAAAATGACATAATAAGTTTATTGGTGCTTTAGCTTCTCCTTCTTGAGACACGGCAAGTGCAGCTTATCCATATTTATTCACGTTTTTACTTAAGGGCATGTCCACATAGGCAAACAATAAATGGGCGATGTTAATGGAATTTTGAAAATAGCATTTAGAATTTAGTCTAGTAACTTGTTACAATTTTACTTGTTATGAATGCTATCAGAGTTATGCCACTATTTGAAAAGTGTGAATGTTGTGTTAGAGAGCAGGCTGAAAAAGATTTCATTTTCCAAAGTGAAAACTTTATACATTCTAGACTCATTACTTATAAACTATAATGTGTCAAGCTTTTTTATATTTGAATTTTAATAATTATGGCCTACAGCAAAAAAAATGAAATAAAAACTGTCTCAAATTATTTGAATAATTCATTTTGAGTTTCAGTAAATTACTATTCAAACAGAATAAACACCATGTATCTCACATTCTAGTTCAGTTCATGCAACCATACTCATGAGAAAGACTGCTGATTTGACAGCTGACCAGAAGACGATCATCGACACCCTCCACAAGGCCACAGAAGGTCATTGCTAAGTGCTGATTTGAGATATATTAATGTAAAGTTGCCTGGAAGGGAAAACTGTGGTAGGAAAAGGTGCACAAGCAATACGGATGAAAAACAATTCAAGAACTTGGGAGAGTTTCACAAGGAGTGGAATGAAGCTGGTGTCAGTGCATCAAGAGCCACCACACAGAGGTCAATAAAGGGGCTACAGCTGATGCATTCCTAATATCAAGCCACTCTGTCACACCAGAGACAACGTCAGAAGCGTCTTATCTGGGCTAAGGAGAAAACCAACTGGACGGTTATGCAGTGATCCAAAAACTCCTCTTTTCAGATGAAAGCAAATTTTGCATTTCATTTGGAAATCAAGGTCCTAGAGTCTTGAGGAAGAGTGGAGAGGCACAGAATCCAAGGTGCTTGAAGGAGCTGTGATGTGATGATTTGGGGTGCCATGTCATCTGCTGGTGTTGGTCCACTGTGTTTTATCAAGTCCAAAGTCTTTAAGAACTTCATGCTTAAATCCGCTTTTAAGCATGAAGCTTTATAAAGATGCTGATTTATGGAGATGCCCACAGTGCCAAAACTACTACCAAATGGTTTGGTGACCATGATATTACTATACTTGATTGGCCAGCTAACTCATCTGATCTGAACCCCCTATGGGATATCGTCAAGATGAAGATGTGAAAGACCTGACTCAAAAATACAGATATCAAATTAACCTGGGCTTCAATAACACCTCAGCAGTGCCACAAGCTGATGCAGTGTTTTGTAGTAAAGGAGCCCCAAGCAAGTATTGACTGTTTAAATGAACATAATATTCAGATATAGTACATTTCTGTATTGTAAACCCTATTCTGATTGATCTTTGGAAATATTCTAGTAATCTGAGATACCAAATTTCATATTTTCATGAGCTATAAGCCATAATCATCATAATTAAGGTATGATATGTTTTTGATATATTTTAGATATTTCTTGGATATTTCATTTTACGTACAATGAATATAGAATATATGAAAGTTTTCCTATTTGAATTAAATTACAAGAAAATTTTCCAATATTTCCAAATCTACTCATATTATATCAATATTATGTAGGGTCTGGATCCATATGAATTTTTCCTCATTTGATATTAATAATTTAATATATTACATTATTTATTTATTTTCATATTTTTCTTTTTATTAGACCCAACATGGCTTCAGCGTATACAAAAGGGTCAAAACGTCCAAAGCTGACAATTTGAGCATATGCTGTAATATCTCTATTAAAAGTAATAATTGCAACTATTAGAACCAGCCATTTGGGAAACCCAGTATATTTCAAAAGCCTGGAGAAAAGTTGTGGTCTTGTGTCATATCTCTCAGCAGTTCTCTGCTGTCTCTTTATTCAGTCTTTAATGGTCTGCTCTGCTTGAAGCACTGACCTGTCTGGACTGAGTGAAGAGCAGGACCCTGTGTCCCTGTTTGAACCACAACCTAAGCAGAGACTCCACAACTATTAGCTTGCCCGAGCGCTTCCAGTAGCCAAAGTGCTCCTCCTCAGTCAGTTCCTCTGCAGGTATGCCCCTCAGCATGCGTGGCCCACCAGTGAACAGGTCTGGGTGGTTACAGATCTTCCTCAAGGCTATCAAGCCAGAGAAAATCTGGACAATGGAAAAAAAAAAAAAAAAGGATTTAGCATCATATTTATGGTAATAACTAGAAAGGAAAAAAAAAAAAAAAACAGTAAAAGATTCCTAATGTCAAATACTACTCATGGACACTTTAATAAATTCAATTGATTTAATAAGGGTCATTGAGCAGGGTAAAGTCTCTTACTTCAGAGTGTTCAATGTTGCATTATATATGTGGGTTAATGGACTACAGTGACCACAAAAAAGGGGGTTTGTAAACTGCACTAAAGTTGCCCAGCTTTCACTTCCTCTCACATTTAGAGCTCTGTGATGAATAGCTTATTTGGAAAAATATTTATCATAGCGCAGTGTCATGGAGTTGTTGCTCTCATACACACTATATTTGAGAATCTGTCAATTTGTGCATTGTGTGAATGCGATTAATACAACAGGAGATGTTAAATAGATTATAAGAGAGAAAAATAAGATACATCTGGCAAATAAATTTGGATATTTAAAAGCTAAAGGACCCTCCACACACTTAAGAAAGTGAAGCAAAGGGACAGCTATACTGCTAGGGCGTAAAGTGAATAATGAATAAGGCTTTCTTATTCCAGGAAACAAATGAACAGTGAATGAACATAGTACCCCATCTGGAAACACTTTGAGTACTTCATCTATGGATAGCCTACAGTAATCTATCTCCAAGCTATCAATAGTTAATCATTAGCTTGCTGTCTATGGCCACAATTAGAAGCAGTTTTTTTTTTGAGGGTGCAATTAAATTTCCTGCATTCAGATTTTTCACACTTGCCCATTTTAGGCGAAAAATTACCTGCATATCTCCATTCAGAATCTGATACACTTCCTTGGAATCTAAAAAGTTCTGATAGACTTGCCGCTGTTCTTCAGTTAATCTACAGAACAGTACCTAAAAAAAATATATAAATATATACACATGCATATTACACAATTGAAACAATTAGTAAAGCTGCTGAAGTCAGATTTATCTATGTATTTGTAAATTTTCAATATTGTTGTTTGTATGCAGACCTGCTCATTTTTGTCTGGTAATGAGAGATTGGTCTTTACATCAGCCTTCATCCTCCTCAGCAGGTACGGATTGATAGTGTCACGCAAGACACAGGCACATTTATAGGCTGTCTGGACCTGAAGAGACAAACAGAGCAGAAAATATCAACAACTTCCTGAAATACTTCAAGCAACTTACAATTGGTGAACCTTAATGACCATACCTTAAGGCAGGACTGACAGAAGTACGCGTTTTGAATTTCACTGAACCTGTTTTAATTTAATTGCCGTTTCTTGGATGCAGAAAAGATTCACTTTAAATAATGGCAAACAAGTATACACTTTATGAAGTGCTAGCAGAGCAGTGCGTCCTGAGGCATGTCAGCAGCAGCCCCCTCCTCTCTTCCTTTCAGCAGATTGACACATTAAAGATTCATAAGAGTGCTGCTGGACTCCAGAGGGGGCCCAAACGCTTTTATCAATAATGTTCTCCTGATCCAGTGTTAGGCCAAATGCCATTTAGCAGTAATTTAAAGGGATCCGCAGATCAAAAGGAAGCCAGCAGTCGGCCCACAACACTGCAGGGCACACAATAAGCCTGGATTAGAGCCCACTCGAGAAAACAAAAGAGAGCACCACGGAGAGGGAAGAAGAAAGGACTGAGGGAAGGATGGTGCGATTAGACGAATGAGAGCATGTGTACGGTGGGAGAGCATATGCTACAGTAATGGAGCTTATGGAAAATGCTCCAGGCGTCATGTACACCTCTCATCGCTGATTAACTCAGTAGCAATATCAGTCTTGACATACAGATACAGAATTGGAGGAAATAGCTAAATTACTATTAGGTGAATTACTACCACTTGCAATACTTTTTTATTGTGCATTTTTGGTTTATTGGATAAATAGATATAATTTTCAGCAAAAATAAACTTCAAGCTTATAAAATTGATATCTACGAGTATGCAATCATGCAATATCATTTTATATGAATTTTAAAACGTTTTTGGATAATAAAGATATAATAATCTCCATTTTTGGTAAACATCCACTAAAACACTGTTCCCAATCACTGTCTGTTTTACTCAATTAACTAAGGCTTATTATTTTCGGTACAGGCAGGTGATGAAACGGTGAAGACCATTAAATGCCCTATATATATATACATACATTTTTTTAACAGTTTATTCTTGATTTCCAATGTCACATTTCTATCTGGTTACAACCAAGTTCTTTTACAGGCTCTGTGTAGGCCTAACGTAATAAA
>JAOVYU010000047.1:15898779-15929929 GCA_025674565.1 Synodontis membranacea
TATATATACAATTAAACATTTCATTTCATTATTTGCTTAAGCTCTTATGGTTACTTATGTTGCTTTATCATCTGGTTTTATCATTTTTGCCCTGTTACATTTTTCACTCCTTCACTATACAAATAAAATGAATTGGAAACTGGAGATTTTTTCTTAAACAACGTGTGAAAAAAAAATTCTCTTACCCTAAACATAACATTATGTAAGCAATGCTGTAATTGAAGTCTTAGAGCTTCGAGAGCAGCTTAGACTAATTTCGGTTAAGATCACAGGTAAAACAGCATGGCTGATCCCTCTGACAGGCCTTGTTGACACAGTTGATGGGCTCTGCATGTGTCAGTGAAAGTGTATAGGTAAAGCTCTTTCTCTTAAAGAACATTACAGTCTTTTCCACGGCTGTGTGTCCCTGTCCATCACACCTTCTCTTTCTCATAGCTGACACTCTGGCTTTAGCGCTGTGGGCTCCATAACTTGGCATCTGTTAACACTTTACAGCACTATTTGGCATCATTTTAAAGAATAAAAGAGTTTATGGGTGTGTTGTAGGGGCATCTGTGTCCAGGCAGTAGCTGTCCATCAAGATTGATTATTCAGCTTTTTTCCATTTTCTTCTGTTCAGCATTCCAAAATAGATTTGATGTATATGAATTAGAGACTTGAATTTTTCCATTTGTTTAAGGAGACCTTCTTAACTGGTTACAGGATTGACTGTGGTTGCATTTAGATACTATCTTTAGGCCTCTTTTTCAGTGTGTGCTGGGATCATGCTGCATTATAAAAGGGTAAGAACTTCTCAGGACGCCACTCCCTTGCTATATACATGCCTCTGCATCATAGGGCACTTTGGCCATTTCTAACAGCCATTTTGGGGAACACTGTTTACCCAAAATTGCTTCATTGTTTAATTTGACGTGATTGTTTTCGCTCCAGTCTTGTGTGGTTCCTAATTCTGCATGCACAACAGGCTTCTGCGTTTTCAAAACATGGAAGTGTTGCAAAGTTGTGGTAGTTTCTCAGCTCATTCCTCTACCGTGGAGCCGATTACTCTGGTTACTTCACCAAATGCCAGGCCATCCAGACCCCACAGAGACACTGAGAGAGAGATAGAGACAAAGAAAGGGGAGAGGAAGAGGGTAAGTGGAGGTTGCCTCCACTGTTTCCAGAGCTGTGTTTGATTAGCCGCTCATGTTCCACGCTCTGTTCTCAATTAACTCCACGGCAATGTCTTTTCACTTTTTTTTTTTTTTTAATTTTAAGTCACCATTCTGGGTGGGATAGGAAGATGCAAGATTCCATTAGCCATGTCACGTTCATCCTGAGTCAAAAGAGAGATAGAAGACATGTAAGTACCTCAATGGTGTATACACATACTCGCATTTCTCATAGTGTTATTCTATGATTTTTCAGCAGATCTTCATTATTAGTACAGAAAACAAAATTCAAGCCATCACATTTCATTTTTGTTTGGACAAATGATTCCACTAATCAAGTTTCATAAATCACATCTGTATAGTAACATTCCATTCCTGTGCCACAGATTCCTTTTAGTCTTTTTCTTTCTGAATGTATTAATCAATTAAGCACAATATATTGTTCGTGGCCTAGTAAAGAAAATAAATAAATAAAAATAAAAATCAAATAAAAAGCACATGTTTTCAATCATGCATGGAGCCCAGCAAGATTCATATTCATCATTGATTTCTATTCTTTTTCAATAGTGGAAAAAACTCAATGGAAGCAAGAGGCAAAATTTGCAAAGTTTATGGTAACGCTGCAATCAGCATTTCTGCGGTCAACATTTGCTTTGCTGCTTCGAAAAGGTGAATTCGAGGTAGATGATAAGGGAAGAAGTGATACACCTAAGGAATCAGAAGCCATCAGATTTAGCCTTCAGACTTGTTTAGGTCACTGCAACATACACTCTCTGGCCAACATTTCAAAACGGTCAAGGATATACAAAATTGCATGGATGAATTAATTTCCTCAAAACCCAAAATCATCTTTCACAATGGTTTTGATTCTTTGCCAGATAAATGGCAGAATCTAATGGTGATTACGCTGAAGTCTAACTCTATGTATTATTTATGAAAATCCTGAATACAATTTGTTCAAAAAAGGCCAGGAATTTGTGCACCACTCTAATAATATTGACCATTTGGTAGAGGCAGATACAGAAAGACAAAAGGTTTGGCTGTCTTGGTCTAGGTGATGTGGTATGAATATAGAGCTGGCATGACTCTGATGTTTAGGCAGCTGTGCATGTTATGTATGCGAGAATGCACTTCAGCATGAATCAGCAATCTGGCATGGTTGAAGCCCCCTGCTCCTGTGTGGTGGCCTCCATAAAATCCCATCCAGATTTCCTCATGTTCTTATCATGATGGAGAGGGCAAGCATCCACAGGAGGTCCTCCACTTAACACCAATTTGCATCCCTGCATGTGCTCTTTGATCTAGCTATTGTAGAAGAGAGGGGGAGGCTTAAATATGTGCACTTTTCAACTTGCCCCACCACTGCGCAGGCACAGGCACCAGACCTGGCAACATTTCCGATCCGGAAGTCATAAAGCAACCAAACAAGACAACCAGGCACCACCAACCACCAACAACCTCAGTACGCACAGCTCTGCAAGAAATTACGCCTTATACATTATAATATGTACAGTAAAATATTTTGGCATGTAGTTATTTATTCTTTAAGGCATGAGTTTGTTAGGTATTTGGAGAGTATGTTTTTCTAATGTGTTTATGATGTTGTTTTATCTTTTATTAATTATAAACATGTATTAATATTTCAAACAATAGTTACATCTACTTCAAAGAAACACTAAGCAAAAAATAAATAAATAAAATTAATCATTTTTCATAGTCACCCACAATACTGAGCAAATATTACTTTATTCATTACCTGCTGAGATCAGTATACAGTATATGAGAGTGTTTATCACTCCAATCAAATCCAACAGTAATACCATAGTGTCTAAGCCCAGAGTCCTTTTCATGTGCAATTTAAAAATCTTGTCATGTAGCCATAGCTTGAAAAGATGATGATGCCAGTTGGCAGCCAGAAGGTGTTGACAGTGCCCACTCCTCTCACACAGCAAGAGCTCTGACCAGAGGAACGAAGATCCTTGACCTGTTATAGCAATGCACGCTTGAATTATGCAGCGCTGACAAGGCAGCACAAAGAAAAGCAGGCTGTTGTGGGAAGTACAGCATATATGGTTTGCACGGTTAGCGTGTAAATACATTAGTCAATGTTATTGGCAGACACTTTTTGTGGGAGGAATTTACAATGAGTGTCTGACTATTCCTCAGAATCCTTCCCCACTTTTACCACTGCTTTCATAGTGATAAAATACAAACAGATAGAAGATCCTGGACTTTGGATGTTCAGAGAGCTGGGGAAATCCGTCCGGTCGGCAAGGCTTTGTTCAAAAGGGTGTCACTGGCCTGCTGCACACAAAAAGGGGCCTTCTTGTTAGGCCTCAAAGATGAACACAAGAATGAAATGCTTGGAGACCACTTCACTGGAGGGAGAAGGGTCGTCTCCGGATACTGACAGAATTCTGTTAACCCCTGACTTACAACACAAAAGCTGTCATTGTAGAAGCGGACTGGATGTGCATTTTTGGGGCACTATGGGTGAATGTAAAATAAGGCTTTCTTCCTTTTGGCATTTTCTTTCACTCTCCTGCTTTTATTTCATACAAATGTAAGGAAAAGCTCTTTAATTCAGACCCATTAAAACAAATTATAATAGTCCAGGAGGCCTGCTGGGAAAAATAATCTGCTGTTTTTTGAAAGGGGTCTGTCTTTGAATCTCAGGCCTGTGAAAGTCTGGGTTTCAGCTGTTGTCCTCTGACTTGAATCCCATTAACACGACACGAGAAATAAACCTGTTTGCGGAGGGACACAGCCCTTGAGAGCTCTCCTGCTTCTTTTCACCCCACCGCAGGCTGCCCAGTGCCACAATGCGATTTGCTGTGGAACGAAAAAGAACGGTTTGGCAATGCTCTAAATGAAACAGTATTCGGCTTTTATCAGGCAAAGGCACAGGCAGGCTGTAGCTCCATGTGGTATGAATTACAGCATGTTAAGAACCAACAGGCTGTGCGGCGGATGGTGGAAGTGGCCTCTGCGATGTCATTTCAGCATTTAAACTGGTCGGTAATCTATAACACAAGCAGTCAGCGATGATGGAGAATGCTTTATATTGAGGAGTGCCATTGTGAGAATCTTATTAAAACCATCTGCACTGAGGATCACCTCCAGCACCTCAGACTGCTTCTAAAAACGTAACAGAATGCCTCAGGAAGTGCAAGAAGTGTCTCTCACTGACCTCAGCCCAGGTGTTTGAGTGGAGTTAGGGACCGTGTTCAGTGAGCGTCTTCTCACACTGCGTGTTGTGCCGATGCAATGCCGGAGGAGCTGTTTTCAATAATGTAACCGTGATTTGGCAAAAGTTATTTAATCTGGAAGAAGTTATATTTACTAAACAATATCAGTTTTCTGTTACAGAGACAATAGCACATCTCACAAGCACTGTAATTTAAATGAATGTTTTAAGAGGATGTTTTTGATGATTGATGGTGGTAAACCAAATCTATATACTTTGGAAAAGTGATTCAGTACTTATAACAATAAAAGAAAAAGTCTGTATTTTTTTTTATTTATTTTTTTTTTTCTTTTTGCTGTTGTTGATTCGATCCTTATTCCCTGTTGGAAATGTTCTTTTTTTAAGAGTGAAATGCTCCCATTTCCAGCAGTAATGAGCTCTTTATTGTGCAGCTGTCTACTAGCCTGGGACTCGTGTAGCTGTTTGTGTCTATCTGCTTGTCTGCTTCCCTGCTGTTTTGAGCCTGTGGGAGCAAACTAACCTCAACACACTTTCTCGCGCTGGACACTGAGCCCATGGTTGCTGAGCAAGGTCCAATCAGCCTATTTCCATGATCAATCTCGGATGGAGTGTGATGCCTGGTGACAGACCACGGATCTGCACTTTGTGAATCCCTTTGTTTATGTGTGCCTCTTCAAAAACGACTCTTGATGAGGGGTCAGTGAGGAGATAAGCACTCCAGGAGAAGAGGGGGAAAGTGGCAGGGAAAGAGGCTATGATCATTACAAGAGGCATAAAGCTATAAACTAAGTGAGTGACCACATGAAAGGTCAGTTTAATCTCACATTCCACAACAGCTCTTTAGACATGAAAACCCAGTGTTTGCACGAAGAAGGCTTGTTGTGGCGAAATTTAAAACAGTTGTTTACTCACCCGGGTTTTATAACTTTGATGAGCTGCTCTGTACTCATGTAATAAGCTCAGGTGTTAAAACGTGATTCATATGGTTTCCTGCTTCACTCTAAAGTCCTGTTTGAAGCATATCACAACAATTCCTAGTATATTACTAAGGGTTTTTTTTTTTTAATCTCTTTGTGAATTATTCCATGGGGATTCAGTATCCAGGGTTATATGCTGATATTAATAGCAGAGAAAGCCATGAATAAATTTGTCCTTCATAAAACTAAATATAACCGACAGTAAATCTATGGTAGCCATCTATAACTGCCATGTCTGTATCCAAGAAAAACACAGTTTTCCCCTTATACTCCTTTAATTTTCTTATGAAAAGCATACTAAATTAACATTCAACTTTTTTTTTTTTTAGAAAGTGCTTCCGAGACCACACATTGAAAGTGAACCTCTGGATGGACGAAGACTCCTCAGCCATTGACATTGCGCTTGCACAAGAATTGAAATACATATTCCCCTTGGGTCGAACAATTCATATTTGTGCAGCTGGCGGAATGAAGATGGAACATGCTAAAGGTGTTTACAAAACTAAGCAAATATAAGGAAAGACATTCCATGGTGGCAAAGGTTACATTCTGACATCTCACATACGCAAAAATGAGTTTAAGCCGTTTTCCCTTATGAAACAGGATTATAGGCTACATTCGCATTACAAGCATCATTATTCAATTATGATTTTTCGTAAACGCATTTCTGTGTAAATGCTACCGACAGCAGAGAATAAGCTCGATCTTAGCCAAAGCCTTTAATCTAACCCTAACCTTAACCCTAAATCTAAAAACACCCTAAAAGTTACCCTAAATCTTAACTTTAAACCTAAGACTCAACCACTAAATAGCATATTTCCATAGATAACATAAACTGGCAGAACACCATGCTGGTATGATGATGCTTAACTCAGAAATTATCAGAGGTGAAAAAAAAAAAAAAAAATTAACTTTCCTTAAGTAAATATATGTGTTCTGTGTCATAAGTGTATGGTCTAACTTCTAACATAAGTTAGAAGGTATCTACACTTAAAATAAATCAAGTATTCCAAAGTTGACGAATGTCAATTTCTACAGTACTGTGAGCTTCTTAGGTGTTTGTGGAAGTGATTAGTGTTAGGTTTGAGTAATGAGATCCCTGACTGTTGATGGCACAAAGAAAATACTTGGTTCCTTACTGGTGTTAGGCTTCAATTTCCTCTGTAAACCACGGCGCTCTTAGCTGTCCACAGGGTTCCCCATTAAACCACAGTAAAGAGCGAGGAATGCTGTGACACTGAGGGATGTTAACATTCCCCTCTGACTGATGGGGGGGAAGATATGGCACAGCCTGATTGTTTTACTGCACTGTGAATGAGGGTGGCTTTTACCAGAGCCAGAGGACAGAAGCTTTACTTTAGTGTCCTGTCAGTCAGTGAACCCAAACATGAAGGTTCATCTCACCATTCATTGTTTATCACTGTTTGCTTTACTGCTGAGCATCCCTGATAGTATGTTTTGCCTTGATAGTCACGCAGATAAAATGCTATAAGCTTTTCTGCTTATATAAAGGAGTGCACAAGTTAATCCCTAACAATGACAAATCCATCTACACTCACAAATCAGAACTTTAACACTTAAAAGAAGAGAGCATTTTTTCTTAACCTAGGGGATCAAAGAGCTTCACATCTCTCAGCGTAGATGTCAGTCAAAGGAGTGGAGTGTTTTATATGTTGTGTTTAGGGGCCTCCAGGAGCTTATAGGGTTTCAGGGCATGGAGTCTAGGGCCAGGAAATGCGCATCATAAGCACAGGTTTCAGCACTTTAGTACACGAGGGAGGCATGATGGTTCTGTCTGGTGCTTCATGTTTTATAGCTGTATAAAAACCACATGGATAAATAAACCTTATCAGCACTAATGGCATTTTGCCCCATGTGTTGTGGTTTGAGGAGATCTGTCTATCTGTTTCTTATAATCTTTTCATTTAGTGCTTTTTTGCTTGTTCTTGAGTACGTTGTTATTCTTCTTACCCTTGTATACTGTATGTATAGTCGATTTATATAACCCAATAATGTTTTACTTAATCTTACAGCTATTTTGATGACACTCCCACAATACTTAAGTTGCTATATGTTCCTGCTAAGGCTAATCCTGCTAATGCTGTGCATTTGTGCATTTTTTATTTTTTTTTTTATAGATCTTGAGTTTTACATAGCCAAACTGTGTAGTTTATCACTGTGGTCTTTTTTTGCTCGGTAAATAATAACTCAAGCACTAAGTTAAAAAAAAAAAAAAAAAAAGAAAGAAATAAAGAAGTGAACAATAATCCACTGTTTTAATAAGATAATTTCTTCAAGCTTTTAAGAGCACAATGAATCCAAGAACAAAACAAAACAACAAAAAACAAATCCCTATTTTTAATTCCGTCATACGTGTCGTGAGCAAAAAATATTAAAGTTCATTCATGTAGATCATGAGACGAGATCATGCTCTTAAATCATTACCAGAATACGTTTATGCTTTATGATTTATACATACAAAATGTCTATGCATTAAGGTATTGTAGGGTTATGCACCATATGCACAGCAACTTACACGATTGTTGTGTATTTTGTTATTGTTACACAATAGCAGTAAAAATGAAATAACATTTAGCGATTTCTTTCTTTCTTCTACATTTGCTTGGATTTGAGCTAGAAGACTATTAAGACCACCTACTGCATGCTTTATCTTGGAAGAGACTCAGTAAGTGGTGATTAATCGACTGCCATTCAATAGAGAGAAGATAAATATTAAATATTTAATTTTCTCAAAAATGGGCTATGGTTTAAATTTTACCCCATAAGATCCAAAAAGAGCTTCAGACTGTGGTAATTTGAAATTTTTAAACAGAAGAAAGCCAGCAGACAATCTCAGTAGACAATCAGGCTTGAAATGTTCTCACTGTGTAACATCAGCCACTGGAACTAAAACAACGCTATACCATGTTTGTACACAGCCTAAAGAAAACCGAACCCTGGCCAAAAATTATGCCGCAAAATGAGTAGTCTGGTCTGTCAATCAGAGACTGAGAGACTCCTCTGTTCTTACGTTCCCTCAGCGTATGAGACTGATTATCACGCTCCAGCAGGATTCACTGTTGTTCACAGCATTTCTCATGTAAGGTTCCTCTGAGAAATGTCTGATGTTGTGGCAAAAAATGTGATCACAATTATGTTGAAAAGATGGATGGGTGATAATATTTGTCAGGATGAGTTTTATGACAGCAAGCATGAATAAGAATAAGAATAATTTGGAGACATAGGGGTATGGCAGCAGATGCCATTCAAAGTCTTGCTACCCCATCACTGACCTCAAATCCAGGGTAGGGAGAGTTACTTTAAATATGTGTTCCGATACAACTACTAATCACTAGTTAAAAATGTATTTAGTAACCTAATCTAAGTACCATAAAATTATAGTAATGTTTCTGATTACCTTCCGTTACGTTTGGATTACCTTAATACCAAATATGTGGATGATGACGGCATTTTCACAGCTAGAAGGCATAACTTGCATTGCACTGTGATGTTCCTCCCCTTTTCTGATTTAAAGACAAATAAAGACATAGGCCATGATAATTGGTGACTGTAAGGTCAGATTGTAAGATGATTTCACTCGAGACCTGAGTGGTGATGTGAAACTCGTGAAGCGTTGTAATATGTGCTCATGTGCAAGGTGGTATACTGTTCTCATTTTAAAATGTATTTTAGGGCTGCAACTGTGGACTATTTTGATAATCGATTAATCTGACTATTATTTTCCCAGAATATTTGATTAGTTTTATTTTTTAAGAATATATTGTATACAAAAGATATTTATTTAAAATATTTATTTGCAGCTTTTTAATCAGCACTAGCACTGAACTGTTCTTAACTTGGTTTAATAAAATAGCGGTTCATTTGTTACAGCATAATGACATTTATCAGATAATCTGTCACAGTATGAGAATATCATCAAGTGATCATGTCAACAAAACGAGACACTCAGACTAACTCAAGGTGATGGGATTAGGTACATCGTTTCCCTGCTTATCACTGGTTTTAATCACTTGCCGCGCTTTCGCAAGTGCAAATTTTGAACAGACAAAATATTCAAAATAAAGATCAAATAAATATCTGCTGCCTGTTTTGCTAACTGAAACTCTTCAATGCTAAATTCATTTTTGCTTGCGCTGTGTGTGTAAGAGGAGAATTCTTTATATCGGTTGAAATCGAGTCCAGAGTTTTGCAGTTGACTAGCAAGATTAATTAATTGACTCTTTTTGGGTTCGACTTCTATGTGAACCAAAAGCAGGATGAAGACTTGATGACTTGACACACAAAATATACAGTATATTGTGTAGGCTAAGAATATACAATCTTTTATCAGTGCTACCGAGTCAGAAAAATATTCTAGTTTTACTTTTGTACAAGCTAATTGAATCAAATAGCTTAGCTACTTGGTGCCGAACAAAACATAACAAAGCTGTTCTGGACAGTTCAGGAACATCACACTTCCACTTTTACTCACATTCCCAAAACGAATGATAATGTTACAAGTCATACTGTCATTTCTGCTTCCCCATTTCACTCAAATGTGTTTTTTATCGTGTGACATAGCACGGTTCAACTAATAATTAAATTAATTGGTAATTTTTGTATTTTTATAGGTTTTATTATTGATTTTTTTATTGATTTATTTATTGATTTTATTCTAATTGCAATCCTGCTAAATAATCACCACGTTAATACAGCAATTTTAAAGGAATAATCTTTTTTTTTTGTATTCTAATTACATAACATCGTTCCATGTATTCTGTAACTCCACAAGAGTGCTCACATCACATTTCTGAGATATTTATTTCTTCTATGTAATCCATGCAGCTTGAATTGATCATATCTAGCTTGAATTGATCATATCAAGTTGTTTAAATAATCAATGTAACGTTGCATAAATTTTGAACAAACCTCTCAAGGTGGACTCTCACTTGCTTCTCTAACCTCCTATTAACCTGGTCAGTGACTTTAGTGGACAAATTGCTCTTGGTGAGGTCATGGTTGTGTCACTTTTTTTTTTTTTTGTCTAGAATGTCTATGCTGTAATATTACACATTCTTGTCACTGGCAATAACAGGCCCAAACATTTTGGTATGACAGTGCTGGTTTGCCAAAATGGAAGTGGAATAACTCAGGTGGCCTGCCCAGAGCCCCGACCTCAAACTCACTGATCACCTTTGGAATGAACTCAAATGCCAGCTAAGTGCCCGGACTCCTCAAACCAATAATAATGCCTTGTGGCTGAATGAGCAAATCCCTACAGCCTAGTGGAAAGCATTCCTAGCAGAGTGGTAATTATCATAAAAGCAAAGAGGTGCTGGGAGGGGGATAAATCTTGAATGCGATGTTGAACAAGCACATACGGGTGTTATTTTCAGTTGTTCACATACTTTTGGCCATATTGTGCATGTGACGTCTGATGGCACAGTACATAATATAGGGGTTTCACATTAACAGGGGTTGATTTCCTTTCGTAATTTGTGAGCTATGTTGCTTTTTCCCCCTCCGCATACATTATTGTAAATTATTATGGGCAGAATCATGGCGTATGATCCCAATTTTGCCCATTTCAGTTTCAGGTTGTAACATTACAAAATGTAGAAATACTTATGCAAGGCACTGTATAAAGCATTACAAATGTGTTGATGTGACTGTTCATTTTGATCTATGACTCTACCCCTTTGTGTGATTTCGCCTCATGTCTGGACATGCTGCTGTTAGACAAGTCTTGATCATAAATGAACAATGTTATTCATAATGCAAAAAAAGATATTGCTCACACTCAAAATTCATAAATAGTGGCACATAATAATCTGGTTATCAACCCATACATGCAGATTCACATCTGACAGTTTAATCTAGGAAATAACTGGCCCTTTTGTCCTCTTGACATGACCACACAGTCACTGAACAAAAGATATTAAGCCCCTGGTAAACTCTGGAATCTAAAGCAAACCACCAGTAGTCTGACAGCAAGTCAGTGTGGCCTGTGTTTTATTGGTCTTACATGTAATAACAGGCCGACTGTCCTGTTCAGAACAGCTCCCTTTCATCCTGCTCAGCCTGCTGTTGCACAAGTGTGAGAGATGAGCTGTGGAGAACCGTTGAGAGCCCTCAGCACCACATGCCCCTGCTCTCCTGTTTATTTTATTTGGATCCCCTTGTACGTATTTCATCCACTTATATTATTTTAGCCTGTATAATGCTAGGATAAATGCTTGCATGTCGGTGAATCTCCACTGTGCATTCACCATATGGATTAAATTATGTCCAACTCATTCCACATTCCTTGAATCATAATTGGCTGATAAGTACCAATATGAAATCTCTAAAAGCAATGCAAACCAAGTGTCTTGGATTATTTTTTGAGATACAGATGGTCAAATCTGTGGCTTTTTGCTTTTGAATATTGGTTTACAATCATCTTTGTGTGGACTTCAGGATTTTGTTTTTCCTGTTTTCCAGGACTGTGGCATTTCTGTATTTAATGGTTAAAACATTGCTCTTACTATGAAAACATAGTAAAAACAGCGATGTCTCTGTCCACACCCTAAAGCAATATTATCCCAATATGTTAATGCTTTGTAAGACGTAAGTGCTTTGCTTCGCCTAAACTTAATTTCCACACCTGCAGGCAAGGTTCACTGCCACACCGGGACTGGAAACCTGCCAGCACCGATAAAATATTCCCCTGCAGGTTTTCGTAGTTAAACCGAACGATTTTATTAATATGAATTTGTGTACATTTTTTTTGTGAAAACTTTAATGATGTCAGCCAGTTGTGTAATCATGTAATCCAGTTACGTGATTTCACGTCCATTTGTGCGCATTCTTCACACACAGAATGAGGTCGACAGCAGGATGTGTCAGATTGTCAGTTTGCTACAAGGTTATGAGAATCATACGCTCTCAGTAATCCAGGAAAAAATATGCAAGCCCTCAAACCAAAATATAACCCATGTTTATATAGAAGCTCAGTGGTTAAACTGATTTTGAAATTGCTCTAATGCTTTCCGTAACCCTTAAAAATTATATTGCCACTGTCTGATTTCATATGGCACGTCTTGTTTGGCATACTAGAGTTTCTGGTTCTATGGCACTGTTTACCTAATGTCCAAGTGTAAGAAATATCACTATTTATACCATCAGTATATTTTCAGTTATAAACAGAGTGTCAGAGCAGTGTTGGTGTAAGCCCTGCCAAGAAAAACTGACTTTAGAAAAGCAGACATCACAACTAATTAAATCAGCAGTTTGTAACTACCAAGAGAGCAATTAGAACAATATGGGGTGAGCAGCACTCTTTTTTCGAGAACGTCTTCTCAGTTCTAAGCTTTGCGTGTAAAAGACAAAATGTTCATTGGTACGTGAGGTTTAAACATTTATTTTGAACACTTTCCTTCTAGAAACTGTTTTCTCAACTTAATGAAGGCCTTGAATTATTATTTGCAAGAGTTGTGCACAAGGAATTCATTTTCTAATACATCACATTTATTTTTTGACTGACCGTGCATTAGGCACCACATGTTCCGTTGTGACATCTGAATTTACAAATGCTTTCCAACATGCAGTAGTAAAAGCCAAAGAGAAGGAAAGTGAGAGTGGGGGAGAATATTGTTTAAATTGTGGCCATGACCTCAGTGTCTGCCTCCCTCTGTGAGGTTAAACTGGGAGGTCACTGATAGTCACCTATGCTCCGTCGGAGGCGATCAATAAATATGACTGTGTCAGTTCTGTTTTAGCCGACCACCGGTGTGGTTAGTGCTCTAATGATCTTTACAGCCTGATGAGCTCTTTCTTCTCCAAACAGCCATTTAAACACTGGGCAGTGTTACTCTTCCACTGATAGGCCAATCTCCCACAATATTTTTGGTACAAAAAATAAGTACAATTTAGTTGGATTTCATAAGAAAAATGTTTTTAAAGCTATAACCACTGGAACAGCCCATCACTTTTAGCCTTGCATAAGAGTTGGCTCATGAAAAGTTTGTTTTACAAATTTGCATCATGAGACCACGTTGGAATTGAGAACTTTTTTTCCTCTTGTAGGACAAAATAACATTGATAAACTTACACATAACACATTACATAATGTAAGACAGTACATTATTAATGAAACTTTTATAAGAAATAAAAATTATTTATTAAACTTTTTTATTAGACAGTGAAACACACAAAATGTGATTTATTGCCATCTGGACTTGTTTGTCATGTGCACCTGTAATTTTAGATACAATTGCTGGATTGAATTTAAAGGGTTGGGAAAGGGAATTTATATGATAGACATCATGGCAAGTATGGAACTTTGCCAAAGGCTTGTCCAGCACTAAGGTCTCCTTTAGCGCTTGTTTAACTCTTTTTGAGGTACTTAATTTTCCTGTCTGACTCTACGTTACCCCTGGCCTTTGCAATGTTACTCTCAGTTCCAAGTTTTAGTTCACTCTCTCTTCACATGTTATGGCAAGTGTAAAGGTTACATTTTATTTTATTAAAATGATGCATGAGGAAGCATGTTAGTAAGCCCACTGATATGAAGATAGCACAGTTCAATTAGCACTTTGCGAATTGAAACATGTAAGCTTTTGGTATCACTATTGTACCACCAATAAATCATGATGGAATGGAGGATCTGAGTTCAGAATCATTTGTGCTCTGAAGATGACCATACTGGGAAAGTGACAGTGCTGGGAGTTCTCAGCTGCTGCTGACTTTGACTGCCTCCACTCACACAATCAATAAAATTCACAGGCTCAAGCCAAATGCACTGTGGAAAAAATAGGTTCGAAACTGCCTCATGCTCATTTTTTAAATAAGGAATACATTCCAAGGCTTTACGAGCGACAAACCTTTTGGCGCAGCTTGATGTTTTACTCTATACTGCACTTTGGTCTTACATACCTGACACCATCCACATCCACATCTAACTGACGTAATTAGTTCTACTAGTATAAATTTCAGCCTTAATGCATTTTGCCGACAAAACCACAGTCTCCAGGGAATCTGGTTGCGCTCAGACACCATCATTACATTAAAATAGCAAATTCTAATCAGAGGTGATCCTATTATATGTGAGGAGAAAAATAAGCACTGTATGCATTAAAAGTTGGAAATGCTCCTATTAAAGTAATCATTGGCAGAAGGGGTGAGAGGTCTAGAGTTCCTAGAGTTCTTCTCTCCTGTCTGTATTTTCCACCCACTAGTAAAGAGGAGAATAAGTATATAAATGTAGCGGGAGCAATTTTTGCCTATACAGAAAAGTGATTATAGACTGAATATAGACTTTCAAAAGAATTACCTCATACTGTATATAATGCATATACGTACACACTGTTTGCACATAGAGTAATGTGGTTAATGATTGTTTATGGTTTACAAAATACCCATAGATAAATCTATTTTGTTTAAGCCAATATCCATAGGCTGCTCAACTGCTTTATTTCATATCTAATATGCTTAAATAAATATTAATATTAATAATTAAAACAATTACAATAATAATTCATGTTTAATATGTACGTATATTATGAATATGGGCTTTAGTGTGTTGTATAAAACAACAAACTAAATCAATAGTTTAATGTTATCTAATCACCAGATAAGATCATCAAGACTGTTTTAATTATATTAGTCTCCAGTCAATTACCAGGCTTCATATACACTCACCGAGCACTTTGTTAAGAAAAGGCCTCCTGTTGCTCCAACGCAACATGTTGGAAACATTCCTTTGAGATTCTGGTCCATGTTGTCATGATTACATCACACAGTTTTTTTTTCAAGTGCATTTTCATGCTGACAACCTCCTGTTCGCCACATCTCAAAGGTGTTTCAATAAGTTCAAATCCGGTGATGCGGAAGGTCACTGAAGAACGCTGAACTCGTTGTCATGTTCATAAAACCAGTTTGACATGACGTCTGCTTTGTGACACGGTGCGTAATAATGCTGGAAGTAGCCATTAAGACATGGGTAAATTGTGTCCAAAAAGGGATGCACATGATCAGCAATGATACTCAAATAGGCTGTGGCATTCAATCAATGATTCACTAGTATTAACAGGCCCAAAGTGTGGCAAGAACACAACAAACCACCTCTATCAGACTGGACTGTTGACACAAGGTTGGGCCCATGGATTCATTCTGTTAGCACTAAATTCTGACCCTACTGTCTGCTTCAGCAGAATTCAAGATTCATCAGAAGTGTGAAGTTCTGGCAATCCTGTGAACACTGCAGCCTCAGCTTTCTGTTCTTGACCGGCACTTGATGTGGCTTTCTGCTGTTGTAGCTCATCCTCCTCAAGGTTCGGCATGTTGTGCATTCTGAGATGTTTTTCTACTGACCACAATTGTACAGAATGGTTATCTGAGTTTTGTAGTTTTTCTATCAGCTTGAACCAGTATAGCCATTCTCAGTTTACTCCTCTCATTAACAAGGTGTTTCTGTCCACAAAAACAGTTACGGAAATATTTAAACCAGCCCATCTGTCACCGACATTCATGCCACGGTAAAAATCACAGACGACAGTTTTACCCCCATCCTGATGTTTGATGTAAACATTACATGAAGCTGCTGGCCCGCATCTGCATTATTTTATGCTTCATGGCTCTACTGACACAAGATTGGCTGATTAGATAATTGCATGAATGAGAAGGGATACAGGTGTTTTTAATAAAATGTTATGTGAGTGTATATTAGAGCAACACCAAAATCTCCAGGACTGATCATTCAAACTCACAAATGAGTTTTTATTCATTTGTAACAACAATTCTCCAGTTTCCTACTGCTTCCCAAAAAAAAGCCAGTAGGTGGACTAGCTGTGTTAAATTGCCTTTAGGTATAAATGCATTTACATGGTGTCCTGTAATGGACTGGCATCCCCATTCATTGTGTATTACAACTCCGCTTCCAGTGCTCCTAGAATTGGTTTCAGATTCACCACAATCCTGACCAGGATACAATTTACTGAAGATGAATGAATGCTTGTTGAACTCTTTATGTAGCAGTAGTGGCGTCATATAATTCTTGCACGATGAAAGCTATAAATTGTAACTCGACATTGTGCTAGTTCGCATTAGTACAGACTGAAATGTGATGATTCCACACAAACTCAGGCATTTAGCACAATGCTCTATCAATCTCTCTTAAGCCCTTTGTTCTCTCACCTGGTTTGAATAAAAGCTAATCTCTTGAAACCACTCTGTGTATTTAAGGCTTGAAAAGATAAACACGCTTGATGAATATCGTGGCCAATTATAATATCCCTAGTTTACCTCCGACTAAAGTTTCATCAGCTACTCTTAATCATATTTAAAAATGCAAGGCTTTCCTGACTGACGCTGCTATGTGATATTCAGCCTTCATTTAAAAGGCATTGACATTTTCCTGGGGGGGGGGTTCTTTATCCAGAACATTCCAAATCAAGTTTCTTGTCTGTAAAAACACTACTACAGAGCTGAACATAGTGTGTGATCGCAGCAGAGGCAAGAGCTTGTATTCCATTCATTCTCTATGACACTGTTGTCTTCACCAGGTTAATTCACTCTCATTCATTTCCTTGACTTTTCAGCCCTGTGGCTGCAGACCAGGTCATCAGAGCTTCTTCTTTTTTCCATGTCCTTGACTGCAACACTGGACATACTCCAACACATGATTAAGTAATTTGTTACTGATGTCTTGACTAAACACGACTGGAACAAGACATTAAAAAGAGACTAAGCATACAGTAAATATACTCAGATCAACATGGATTCAGTGTAAACACATCAGTTACGAACAGGTTCCTTTTCAAGGATGTTTTAAAATACTTTTGCAAAATTGCACTCTAAGGTAATTGCAATCCTAATAGGTCCCTGCAGTTAACCTTGACGTCATTTCTGAAAAATGTTTTAAAGTATAATGTAGTTCCTGTAATAATGTTTTTGAGGTTTTTTTTATGAACTGAGAGTCGAAGATAGAAATGCAAATATCAAGCAAATGTTTTCAGGAGCATTCATCCAGACTCTAATAGAACTAAAAGTAATAAAAGAATAATAAGAGTTATTGTAACCACACTTGACCCAATTATTTTGAGATTTATTTTAAATATATATTGTATATGCTCTAAAAAAAGATGTTCTTATAATATGAGCAATATATCAGTTAACTTTACCAGTGAAGAAATAAGGAAGTCAAACATCTCCACTTTCAAATAAAAGCCTTCATGTATCAAAAAAAAAAATACAACTTACTAATTCAAAAAGACCCTTGGCAAGTACATAATATTTTGCATACTATTATGTTATATATTATATATTATACATTATATAATATATAATATATAACATAATAGTATATATTATGTATTATACATTATATATTATATATTATGTTGCATAATAATATGCTACATAATTTAATGTTAAATATGTGTTCATTCTTGCAATTCTTTTTTGAAAAGTGACAATTCTTTGGGTTGTTTTTAAGACGTTTTAGGTTCAAGATTATATGGTTGATATATCACATTAGAGATATCTGAGCACCATCTGCCTTGCATATTTCATACACTTCAATGTCTTCAACAGTGCTTTTCCAATAATATTTATATTCTTTGGCAGATTTACACCTCTTAAACCATATGATGTTCCACTCCAGTATATATTTTTATATGGAATCTGTACTTGCACTAGGTTTCAAAAAAAAAAAAAAAAAAAAAGAAAGAAAGAAAGAAAGAAAGAAAGAAAGATAAACTAAATGGCCAACATTAGTAGTTTGTTTTATTTTGAGACAGTACTGGTCAAATTTGCAAAAAAAAAAAAAAAAAAAATTACATTCTGTGCCTTGTTCAAAATGTATGAATATTAGTATGCATTATATGGTAGAAAGATTGACTTCAGGATGTTTGTAGGTCTTGCATATTGCTCCACGTAGAACAATGTTATTACGCAGGGGCAGATCTATAAGGGTTGCCTTAAAAATGCCTTGCCACCACCCCAACTGCCACCCAAATTCAATATGCAATACCCTAATTATATATACATGGGCGAAAGTCCAGTGTGCGAGTGCAAGTGAACGCAGCAAGAGATGATGCTTCCCACTAGACTACTGTATGAGCTGTTTGAGTGCATTCAACGGCAGTTGGTGGACCATACAGCACATATAATGGAATGAGATAATGCTTACTGTTCATCTGTGAAGAAATTAAAATAATCAGAAAAGTCCAAGGCTGCTGGAGTCTGTATACTAGCGCAAATGTAGCTACAGGCTCATTAGTATTAATTAAAAGTTTGTCATGGCTAAGGCAAAGTCAGATGTGTTCACTTCAGGGAGGTAGCAAGCAAGTTAATTAAAACAGTCTACCTAGGAGAGAAGTTGTGAGGTTGGGAGGGAGATGCAAGATAGACAGAAAATATATTTATTTGGAAAAATTTAGATTTGGAAATAAAACAATTTATTAATTTATAATGCATAATTTATATACATTTATACACTGGCTACAGAAACTATTCACCCTTCATTTTTTTCCAGTTCTGTTATGTAGCAGTCTGATACTACAATCGTTTAATTTTTTTTTCCCCCTCATTACTCTGCACTCAGTACCCCATAATGACAAAATGAAAACAGAATTTAAGACATTTTTGTAAAAAAAAAAAAAAAACAGAAATATCACATTATACATAAGTATTCAGTCCTTTTGAAACAACACTTGAAATTTAGCTGAGGTGCCTCCCATTTCTCTTGATCATTGCTGAGATGTTTCTACACCTTGATTGGAGTCCACCTGCGGTAAATTAAATTGATTGGACATGATTTAGAAAGGCACGAACCTCTCTATAGAAGATATAATTCATATCAGAGAAAAAATCAAGCCATGAGGTCAAAGGAGCCGCCTGCAGAACTCAGAGACAGGATTGTTACCAAAAAACTTGTGCTGCACTGAAGTTTACCAACAGCGCAGTGGACAGAGTGGACCAGAAGCACAACAATCACTGCAGCCCTCCACCAATCTTCGCTTTATGGCAGAGTGGCTAGACAGAAGCCTCTCCTTAGTGCAGAACACATGAAAGCCCACCTGGAGTTTGCAAAAAAAAAAAAAAAAAAAAAGCACCTGAAGGACTTTCAGACCCTAAGCACACAGTGAAGACAACACAGGAGTGGCTTAGGGACAGCTCTGTGAATGTCCTTCAGAGGCCCAGCCAGAGCCCTGACTTGAACCCTATCAAACATCTCCGGGGGGAACTGAAAATGGCTGTCCACCAACAGTCCCCAACCAACCTGACTGAGCTTGAGAGGATTTGCAAAGAAGAATAACAGAAAAGTCAGAAGGCAAATGGCAGGAGTCTGGTATCAAGCCAGTGCTATACGAAGGTTGCCATTAAATTCATCTTGTTTCTGCTGACTACAATGCCAAACCAGTTCAGTTGTTTAAGTGTTACTATTTTTTCTTCTAATAAAAAAAAAAAGTACAGTTTTTTCACTTTACCAGTTTTGACTCGCCTGTTGGCTCATTTCTCCTAAAATATCAAGACTTTCGAATGGCTTTAATAACCTACTTGTTCAATGTGTTCTCATGCTCAGTGCTTCAAATTCATTTCCCCAGAAGAGGCTGACTCATCAGATAAGCTATCCTGAAATCCCCATTCCCTAACCTCATGGGAAATGTCTCTCTGCAATTTATCAGTAACAAAAAGCTTTTATTTCCAGGCAAGAGCAAGAAAGAACATTTCCATCACTTTATTGCACTCCCTTCCTTTGGGAACAGAAAAAAAGGATGTTTCAAATGTAATATATTTTTCTTTTCTTACCAATAAAGTAACTAAAAATACATGGCCAGTTTGGATTTGATTCTGTTATTCAAGCTTTTCCTGACATTCATGATGAAGCCTGCTGCTTCCTGAATTGAGACACTGCCTTACCTGAGTGGGGGTTTTTTGGCAGAGGCAAGGACCCTGATTATATGTGGTCATTTGATCTCATGTACACTTTTAGAAAGGGGACCTTCAGTGAGTTCTTGGTATAACTATGGCTTCCCAGCTTCCTCAAAGGGTTCTCGATTTGACCTTTTTGTAAGAGTTTAGTGATTGAAGAGCCGCTGGACCTGATAAAGATTTTGTATAGCAAATTTAAAAACAGCTGTGCACTAGGTTGGAGGTTTGTGTTTCTGTGATTGTGTGCTGCGGTGGGTCTGGCTCGGTATTAAACACCAGACAGCTGCCTCCTCTAAAAGACTCCACATGCAGCCTCAGGCCTATCATCAGCCATGCCACTGCTCATTTGCCACATTTCAACCTCCATAGCAAAAACTTCAGGTCAGTCCTATTACTATACTTTCACTACGTGAGGTGCTTTTATATTAGGTTTTTGGCTGCTGCTTGCAGTCTCTTGATTATGAGGTTACATTATAAGGCTATTACTTCAGCTATTATATAAAGCTATTAAATTAGATCATATGTTTTTTGTACTTCTGGCTGTGCCTCCTAATAAATTATTGTTTCTATAGTAACAACTCATTCACAGCGACACAGGGACACTCTGGCACATACTCTAAAGCTAATAATCACCTAATTTAAAACAGGTGTTTATTTAACAATGAAAAAGCATGATCTGTGATATGGTGAATGTTTCTGTAAGAAGACATTTCTTTAACATTTACAAAATGTTTCTGAAAAGTTTAGCTTTTTTTTCTGCCACAGGATAGACTTCTTAACATAAACAGGGAGGTGGAAGAAGGACTGACTATTTAACTCTTATAACAGAAGCTACCTTGTCTTGCAGATCTTCCACAACATTCAGTTTTATGGATGAATGCTTAAAAAGCACAACATGTTATTCATATTAGTTCATAAGTGTTGCTGTGGTATAAGAAGAATGACATATTTTGAGACATGATGTTACTTAAATCTGTTGTTGATTATTTTCCTATAACAAAACCCCATCACGTTTTATTCCTTACTTAAACATTTAATGAGTGATGAAATTGTGACAGTGTAACAGGTGATTTGCTCTAGTGCAGAATGGCATGGTTGTGATACCAAAAGCATATTTATCAGTAATTTTGTTTGTTCGCATGTAATTTGAAGCTTTTTTTTTTGTAATCATGATTAAATACTGATTTGACTGTGATGAATTACAGTTCCACAGGATAAATTGAATTAAAGGTGGGAGTAACTGTAAAGTGCAACTTAAATTTAGCTATAACAAGATTTGAAAACAAAAATGAAAGATCATTCATGACCTTTGAGGTCCTATTGTTATAAAACTGGCTTGCTGTGGACGAGTTTAATCATATCCCTGCAGCTGACACTATAAAAGCAAATCCAGAAAGATGTAATATGACATGGTTCCTTGCCATTATTTTTGTTTTCCTATTTTCATTTTCAAAGTGTACAATTTGAGCTTGTATTGTCTGTTTCCTTGCTTTCTTTATATCACTATGGATCCTGTGCTGCAACATATTTCCATTTTAGATTTCTGCATTGGCCAAGATAGCTTCAACATTTGGTCATTATCACACTTGCACTGTTACAAAGTTTGAATAAATATAACATTGTCATACCACGTCTGGACATTATGAACATGTCTCTGCTAACTACTCTGTTTTATTTCACTCGGCGGCCTGTGTGGCAGTAAGATTAAGGTTTTCTGTGTCATAAGCGATATGTGGACCTCATCATTAGATAAGGCTCTCTCAGGGGGTTAAGAAAAATGCATCTTATTCACATCTATATGTTTACGCAACAATAGATTGAATGAATAATGACAGTTTTATTTATTTTTAATGATTACAAAATTAGAGTACCATTAAAATTATAATTGCATGGATGGAGAGGGAAATGCACTGCAGACAAAATAAAATGCAAATCAACATTTATCACATCAGCATGTGAAATTGTCTACAAATAATGCATGTATCCTACTCCTGCACAATATGATTTTTTTTTTAATAATTTATTATTATTACAAATATAAATAAATATAAATATGTATTTACAGATTAGGTCAGAACTTCATGCCATAAGTAATTTTTGTTCATTAGATTTTTTATCTGTTAAATAATGATTGAAGTATTACCGTGTCTTGTTAGCCATGCTCATGGAGATGCATGTATATTTGAGCTTTGAGTTGTTTATGCTTCATCAAATAGTGTGCATTTTACCTACTTAAAATAGGCAAAATTAAATGGCATGAACATGCGGTTTGAAAATTCTTTATTGTGCTTTCCTATCATCAAATAAGAGAGTGTGCATGTGAATATTCTTTACAAGTTGGAGTATTGTATCCTGTACTCTAAAATATCCCTGTTTTTACAGCCAAATACAATACAATAGTACAATACAATAGTATATTCCAAAAAAAACATTGACCTTGCTTTTGTCTTTAGATCAACAGAAATGATGGTCCACTGAACTGAAACCAGTAACAGACAGATGGAGTTCTCGGCTGGAGATACACACTGAGTTGGCAGAGGAACAAAAAAGCCTGATCAGGGTGAGAGTGTGAATGACCCTCATCTGACTCACATTGACACCAGATTCAGAAGGGAAAATCCAAAATGTCTGGGTGCCTGGGTGCTCTGCCAAATATTTCTATTAATAAAAACAAACTTCATAGGATAAAACAGATAGAAAGTAAATTGCTTACAGAACGACTTACTGATTTTGCGACAAACCGAAACAGCCAAGTTGTGTTTTTTCATACTATCTAGTGAAGATAAAATCCTTGGCAATGCTCTAGATCAGTGGTTCTCAACAAAAAAAAAAATCCTAGGGAACAATAAACAGTCTACATTTGTACATTCTCCCAGCTTCCATCACATCTGCATTGGAATGTGTTCATGATTGTTTGATTAGTGTGTTGGATGGTAAAGAGGAAAAACATGGACTGGCTCAGGGTCACTAAGGGACAGTTTGGAAATCACTGGAACTAGTTAGTATTCTGCACTTGTTTATGGCTGGTTCAGATTCCTGCTGTTTGGGTCAGGAATATTCTCACACTCATACATACACATACATACCTGAAGTAATAAAGCATGAACTGGAGTCATGCTGAAAACAAAGCTAGCCTTGTGTGTGTAAGGAGATTTACATTTTTCTTCTCAACAGGAGTCAAGATACCAGCAATAAACTGAAAGAGAGATCTTTTTTTTTTTTCCAGGCCAATTCAAAACAGCTTTAACTGCCTTTACCTTTACTTCATGCTGTGGTTTCCAAGATGCCTTGTCAGATTACTCGTCCAGAGGTTTGTAGGTTTTTCAGTACACAGCATTTCCACATGCTAACTAAACTCTAAGCTCAATTTACGCATATACAATGGTTCCACTTTTATACATGTCTTGGGGAAGGAGTAGATTTAAGTCATTCATTCATTCATCATCATCAGTAAGTCTTGTAATTTATTTGGGGTTGCTCTGGATTCAGAGCCAATCCTGGTAACACTAGGTACAAGGAAAGAGACCTTGGATGGGGTGCCAGTTCATTTTAGGGAACCTTAGGGTGCATACTCACATTCACACACTCATTTACACCTAGGGGCAATTTAGTATAGCTAGCCCACCTATATGCATGTTTTTGGACAGTGAGAGAAAACCAGAGAACCCTCAGGAAATCCACATGAATACAGGAAGAACATGTGAAACTCCATACAGACAGTTACCCAAGCTCAGACCCTGGAGCTGTGACCCAGCAATGCTGCCCTCTGCACCACTGTGCTGTTCACGGGAAGTTTTGTAATTTCATTTCCATGCAACCCATTAAATTTTGAGCTATCAGCATATAATTTGCACATGCTGTGCACTCTACACTCTACCTCGCTTCATGTATATGTGACCAAGACTCCTATTACAACACTGTCTTGACCACTGTTTATTCCACCCAGTATCTTGCACATTGTAGCGGAAATGCTGTATGCAAGCCAACAGAATCTCTGTATAGTAGTATATTAAATACAACCATGAAGCCATTTATTTATTTTTTATTATTATTTATCTTTATTTTGCAATCTACTGCATCATCCACAAGAATGTGCGAACTAAAAATTTCATTATAGAAGAAAGTTTGCACGTGACAATTCATGAGCCTTGATTCTGTAATAACATTGCTTATATTGTCCTGTTGCTTGTTTTTTTTTTTGGTCTACTCATGCTGTAATGGTTTTAATCTTTCATAATATGTGAAGGAAAGAGGGTGTGCATGTTTGACCTCTGACACGGGTATCTTTAGGCTGCTAGATACGGTGTCTGAGCGTCTGCCTCATGTCAGAACTGGTGTCTTTACATGTTTGTATGTATGGCAGACCTGCTTCACCTACCATTAATCATCTCATTTACTCCAGGTTATCAGCCAGACATGTTAAAGTCTCTTATTGCACTTCCTGTTCAGGAAAAATACAACCGCTACTCTGGCATGAAAATTTTCTGATTAATAGCTTAGATTCGTGCAAGGTCACTTATCCCTCAACAGCTCTGGGACAAACGATTTCTTATGTAGGAGAAATAGAGCTTACATAAGCCTTACAGCACTCTTTCTCTGTGTGCATTTATCGTTTATCCCCAAGACAGAGCATGGTCTTACCCGCAATACTGGCTGGCGAACACAAAAACAAGTAATCCTCAACTATTTTTCCAGGCTTATCCCTTACCTTGAAAGGAAGTGGAATGTGTGTGAAACCAGCAGACGTGGTCAGTGTAGAAGATTTAGCTCTTTTATTAGGTAGATTAACAGGGTAAAGCTTTCCCTTGTAGCCATTTTACGGCACCCTAAGGCTGAAAGATTATCAGCCATTAGCCCATGCTGCCATGGTTATGCTACCTACACACACAGCCACAGCTCTGAGCTCCTTTTATCTCTGGAAAACTCCAATTGATGTTAAGGGAACACTAAAAAGAGAAGAACTTTGGATTTGGCAATGGGTAGCTCAGTTTTGTGGCTTGCGCTGGAGTGTGTATGCAGAATTCTTGGCATCTCAACTGCTGCAGGTAGGGTTAAAAGAATAATATTAGCAGATCAAATTGAATACAAAAAGTACTTTGTTATGCTGCCCATCTTTGAAGTACTCGTATAACAGTTCATTATAGAATAGGCCTGTATGTTTCTAAACGTGTTCAGAAAAGAAAATGTGCTCTGCAGGGCTTAGATGCAATTAGATGCTGTTTAGAGTGTTCTAAAATGTCCAAGAGATCAGATAATTGAATGTCAAGTAGATGCGATTTTCAGTTTAGTAGATTTGTGATTTTCTTACCAAAAGCAAAGACTTTCCCACGAAGATCCCATTATGGACAACATGAGCCCAATTATGGAACCACGCACACTTTCTTTAAACACATATTTAGCTGCGAATTAGAGTTCACCACATGCTGCTCTTCCACTGACATTTCCTTTTCATTACACCTCTTCTATAAACATTGCACTAGCGCAAATGGTTACCTTAAATCATAAAGAGGAACGGATGTCTCCCAAAACTATCTCACAGGAGAGTTCATTGTTTAAGCGTTCCCTGAGGAGGACATGATTTAAATGCTCCTGCCAAAGGATCTCAAACATGTCTGAAGAAACATATTTCTTGACTTAACGTTTTTTGACCATTAGCAGTCGTAAATCAGTTAGTTAAAATGAAATCTATTAGGACATGCTTTTCACGATGAAACTGGTCAGCTACTATTAGTAGTATTTCTACTAGTAAGACTATTTCTAATAATTGAAAATCTTCTTTTTAATTCCGTTTTATATTACAGCGGTGCTTGAAAGTCTGTGAACACTTTAGAATTTTCTATATTTCTGCAAAAAAAAAATATGACGTTAAACATCAGTTTTCCACATGTCCTAAAAGTAGATAAAGAGAACCCAATTAACAAATGTGACAAAAAATATTATATGCCATCATTTATTTATTGAGGACATTAAGCCAACATTGCATATCTGTGACTGGCAAAAGTATGCGATCCTCTAGCATTAGCAGTGAATTTGAAGCTGAAATTAAAGTCAGGTGTTTTTATCTGATATGATGACAATCATGTGTGTCTGGGCAACCAATTTTATTTTTAAAAACAGGGAACTATCAAAAACACAACACTTTTGTGGACGTGTATAATGGGATGAACAAAGCAGATTTCTGAGGACTTGTCGAAAATCTCTAAAGAATTTGGACTCCACCGATCCACAACTGGACAAATGGAGAAAATTCAAGTTAATCTTACCCTCTCCAGAAGTGGTCAACCAACAAGATTTCCATTCCAAGAGTAATGCATGCAATAGGCCGTAAGGTCTCAGAGGAACCATAGCAGGTTTGCAAGGAGAAAGCCACTGCCCTCCAGAAAAAAAAAAACATTGCTGCCCATTTACTGTTTGCTAAAGATAATGTGGACAAGCAAGAAGACTATTGGAAAATTTTGTTGATGGATGATACCACAGTAGAACTTTTTGTTTTAAATGAGATGAGCATTATGTTTGGAGAAAGGGAAACATTGCATTCCAGCACAAGAACCTTAACCCATCTGTGAAACATGGAGGTGGTAGTATTGTGGTTTGGGCCTGGTTCGCTGTTTATGGGCCAGGACAGAAAATGTCAGAACATCTGACTCTGAACTGAATCTCAAGAGAATGTGGATCATACAGCAAGGCAACAGTGTTCTAACAAAAACAATGTTTTAATGGCCAAGTCAAAGTCCTGACCTTAATTCAATAGAAATGTGTGAGCTGTTCATGTAAGGAAACCCAACAACATCCCAGGGATGAAGCTGTTCTATCCAGAAGAATGGGTTAAAATTCCTCCAAGCCAATATGCAGGTTTAATCAACAGTTACTGGAAACGCTTAGGTGCAGCTATTGTGTAACAAGGGGGTTACCCCAAGCACAAAAGCAAAGGTTCCCATACTTTTCCATCTCATTTCCCTCAATAAAAATATGAGCATGTATAATATTTTTGTCTCATTTGTTTAACTGGGTTCTTTTTATCTACTATTATAACTTGTGTTGAAATCGGATGATGTTTTGGTCACATTTACACAGAAATATAGAAAATACTTAAATGTTCGCAAACTTTCAAGAATTACTGTAGGTGTTTACCCCTTTTGCTTTTAAATGATGGGTTTGTTGCTTATTTTCCAATAGAAAGTTCCCTGTCATGTACTTATTGTATGCTTGTAGATGTGTGGTTGCTGTTGCTTTGGGATGCTTTGAGTCTCATTTTCTCTCCAGCTCAGTGTTTAATTCATTTGATCAGATGTATAACAGAATGTAAAAGACAGTAAGCTGTAACTAAGTTGCAAACCGTTTAGCAATCCCCACTTAGCAATCTCCCACTGTGTTATCCTGTTTGCTGTCTCCAAATTCACACAATTTACACAGCCTTGTACTATTAGACTTTTTTTTTACTGGGTATAAAGGAAGGAAAGAAGGAAGACATGGAGGGGCCTAGGGGTAGAATCATGCCTTCCTTTTCATCTCCAGTAACCACTTTACTTTAGGCAGAGTCACAGTGGATCTAGAACCTTAGGAACTTCCGATCTTACGAACACTGGGTGTGAGGCAGAACATACACACTGGATGAGACGCTAGTGCATTGCAAGCACATTGCATTATAGAAATCCACATATTTGTTAACACCTACTTTTGATTTAGTATAAACATTAAACCTAACATTATATTTTTGGGAGATGGGAGAAACTAAGTTTCAAACACAGGGACAATATTCTGGATTTAACCAGGATGAAGCTGTGGATCTGGAGTTGTGAGGTGGCAATGCTACCTGCTGCAACCTCCTCCCAATTTCAGGTCTTTTGATAAATGTTATGAATCGATGAAAAATTCTAAAGCAAATCTCTAGTTGCCACAAAACTCAAAAGCAAATATAAATTGCCCACACAGCAGTGTAACACAGTTTGGTAGGTACCTCGCTGATGCATCAGTTCTAGAGTAGGAAACTACCGTCCGATGAGAATTTTAGTCAGGATGTTTTTCCAAATATCATTTTGCCTTTATTATAACTTCCAGGTATTCTGTCCTAACATAAATATAATTAATGGGAGCACAGACCTTGACTCTTTGACACCTTAATAGTGTGATCCCAAAACGGCATTAAATTGTGGAGTTGCAGCCCTTTCCACCATCTTCCTGTGCAACAAGCTTCCTTAACAGCCACGTACATTGTGTACTGCATTCCAGCAATAAGCTGTTGGATTCAGTCCTTTTCAATCCTGACCTTATAGTACTTGGGTTGCTGTAATGAAGATGAATTAATGGTTATGAAAGGATCATGTGAGGGCAAGATCTGCCTGCTGTGCCATGACATGATGGTGTAGAGTAAAAGGCTGTAATGAAGTCATTGATTATGACACAGAATATCAGCTTTTCCTTACCCTTGGCCTACAATGATCAATGCGTCATGCCTGTTCTTGTAAGGCACAACAACATGACATCATGTGAAGTGAGGTATTGGCATTATATACATCTCCTGTACAAACAGTCTTTCCAGGTCATACTATTCTTTTAGCAAATACAGATCCCTTCTCATTGGCCCACAATGGATAAATTGGTATAGAAAATGGATGGATGGAGAACCATTCTCAGGATGAGCAATCACATACTTCCTCTGAGATATGTGTAGACAGCTACCACATCATTTCGAAATGCGGTTCATGCTGTGTTACAGGGCAGTATAATAGTAAGGCTATGCGCTCAGATGAAACTACTGTCTGCCCTGTTCTGCATACATGAGCTCACAGACAACCATGATTGGTTTGCGCCACTTTGATTGACAGGAGAGGGTCATTCTGTGTTTGACCGCAGAACTTGAAATTATGTCATGTTCTACCTCCATGCATTTGATCTACAAAAGTGGGGGGGAAATGTAGGCCTCCGTGTTGATCAATCGTTAGCAGCAAGTTGGCCAGTTAACTGTGATGACTGACGTATATTTACCTCCTCAAAAGAGTCAACGATATGCTCAGTATTATTGACGTATATGGTGGCCTAGGGAAGCAGCCCTCTAACCAAAAGATTGCAGGTTCGAATCCTGGGGCCAGCAGGTACCTCTGAGGTACTCTGAGCAAGGCACCGCCCCAAGCACTGCGCCCCGGGCGCTGAAAAAATAGCTGCCCCCTGCTTTGTGTCACTTCACATATGCGTCAAATGCAGAGAACACATTTCATTGTTGTGCACTGAGTGCTGTGGTGTGTCAATAATGACAATGAATCACTTTCACTTTTTCACTTTCAACTGTAGTGTAAAAGGCCATGCCATACCGCTGGCAGTCAGCAGAGGGCGGCAGTTGAACATAGTGAGAGTAGCCTTGTGGGAGAACTTGGTTGCCCAGAATTCTCCATGCTCATTAACCTGGATTGCTTGCACCTGCCAGGCAGGATACTTAGGGTCAACCTCGGAGGCAGCTCTTCATCACACATTTGTGGGGCACGGCACGGCAGGGCATGGCACGGCAGGGCATGGCACGGCAGGGCATGGCACGGCAGGGCATGGCACGGCAGGGCAGGGCTTTGTCAGAGGTAAGTGGTGGTAAGAAATTTAAAATAAGAATTAAAACCTATTTAGAATCAAAACTGAAAAGAAAAGCAGAAAGAAAGATGGGATGAAAGATTTAAGGCATGGCCAGGAAAAGAGAAATAAACTAAGGCAGATATATAAATAACACTTGAAAAGAAGAGTGGAAAAACTACCCACCAGTCTGTGGAAGCCTTTCCCTTTTTGACATGTTTTGTCCCTATATAGTAAGGAAGATTCCTCTGTTTGAACAGTTTATTTTTGTGACTCCATTGTTGGTTTTTTCTGAGTTTTTTATTCTGTAATGTAGCAGCACCCACCTCATCCACAGCCAAGCCAAGTGGCGTGGTGGTAGACCTGCTTGCCCATTTATTTATAAGCATGCAGGGGTTTTCACTCTCCTACTGGGTCCGTGCTGAACCGTCCCATAACAACTAGTACATGCAGCATAACTGATTTAAAAGAAAAAAATTCCCACTTTGTTTATTGTGCTATAAGCAGAAATGTTGGCTTGATGTAAATTGCTGAACCTGGGGTTGAGGAGACTGTCCCATCCAGAGAGCAAGGCCAATGTTGCTCTCTTGGCTATGGCACCTTTGTGATTTGTACAGGTCCTCTTAAGGCAATAGACCTTTGGTTCTCTTGCTGTTGTCTCTATCTTTTATGTATCGAATAGATTTTTCTGTAGACAGACATGGTAGATTTTTTTTTTCTTTCTCAAAAATTAGGTGTAGAAATGCAATGACTTCCTGATAGGGAGGTATGCTCTTCTGCACTAGGCTTTAACGTCATCATTCTCATCTTTAGATCTCTTCCAATTTCAGTTACTTGCCTTGACATGTCAGCATATCAGGAAACATCAGATAATCACACTTCACCACTTCCAGTATTCTTGGGAATTCCCTACAGGATATATTCACACTGTAATAATGACAGGCTTAGGATGGCGATCAATAGTGCTGGGAGTTTTCTCAGTAGCCTAGTCTGCTACTTAGATACATTGCACTGAAATATATATCAATAACTTCAGACAGTAGGAATGATGTAGTGTAAGCAGCTGGCTAGAAATCAGAATTTAAAACATCATGAAATGATTAAGAAGAGTAAAGGAAAAAGAATGAGGAAAGGCATTGTGAAACAGATAAGTGGTCAAAAATGATTGAGATTAAATAGACTTCGATTTAACATGTTGCATAATGCAACATTAATTTTTGCTTTAACATCATATGTTGCAAATTCTCAGGAAAATGGAAATGCCAGTGGTTTTGCTTTATGGCATAGCCAAGTGCGCCCTCCAGCTGTTGCATATCATATCTACTGTTAAGTGCTTTTTTTTT
>JAOVYU010000047.1:15943865-15959523 GCA_025674565.1 Synodontis membranacea
TCGGATTTAAAGTCAGGTTCAATCTTTGAGTTTGAATTGAATTCATTTTGCTGTACGCTGAACTCTCCTTCTGGTTTGTTCATATTTTATATGGCAGCCATTTATTGTCTTTTCTCAACATCAGCCTTTAATAATTTATGGCTATGGACAGAAGTGGGGTCATTCAGAATATTCGGTTCCATTAAAATAGTGTTTTGTACAGAATTCTGTAAATAAATGATCCTTAATGTGGTATCACTCATTCTGAATTAGTTCTGATGATGTTGTTCTCCTTTTCCTCTGTAATTTTTCACTCCATTGTCAGTTTGTATCTTTAGCTTTATTGTTACAAAATGAATACGAAACAGGTTTTACAGAGCAGTATACGAAAAAAAAAGATCCATAAATGAAGCCTCATATAAAAGAGCTGAGTTTTTGACCAGGGTTACAGCGTTTTGGGCTTTTTTGGACTCTGTTTGACTTTTCCTGGCTGCATGCAACTCTTCTTCTTCCTTCCGTTGAAGTTGATCCTACAGAAATCAGAGGATTAAATGCTTTCGTTATATATATATCTTCAAACTGATACGAGCAACATATAAGCTGATTTTATGAAGCTCTAGTATCTTGCGTTGTCCTAATCATGGAATTTATTATTACAGGTTGTGTAACATTACTGTAAATTAAGCACTGCTGAGACTCAGTCAGTGCAAAATCACACAAGTAGTACACAAGCAGCATCCTGTAGTAAGCAGCACCACAAGCCAGTTACAGTCCTCAGATTAATTGTGGTAGGAACATGGTATTAGTAAATCTCTGTAATTATTATTGCCACTTAACTGTATTGTGCTCTTGGAGACGATGCTATATTTCTTTGCTTTGGCACAGTAATTTAGCAGTAATCAATCTCCATTGAGCAGTTTTTCCATGCAAATTGCATGATGACATACTAATCTACAATTTGCAGACAATTGTTTGCACTGGTTATGTTCAGACCTTTTTTCAGCCATGCCATATAATCCATCCAGGATTGTTCTGTTGTCCTGTCTATTCAGCCCGCGGTATTCTGCGCTGTGTATTTATTTTTGTGTAGTCTTATATCCCAGAGGTCCCCAACCCCCCGTCCGCGGACCAGTACCGGTCCGTGGATCATTTGGTACCGGGCCAAATGATTGAAAAATTGGTACCGGGCCAAATGATTGAAATGAAAGAAAAATTTTCACGGTTAAAATTATGGTTATTTTTCTTTCATTAGACTTCTAGATCTTATTTTGAAATACTGCTGTTTCCGTCCTCGCCTCAATACCTCACTTGACTCTGGCACGCCATTTTATGCATCAGCGACACAAGCTAACCCATTAAAAAAAATGAGCCAAAAACAAAATTCACTGGAGAGCTTTTTCGGGAAGGAACGAGCAAACGAAGGGACAGCAGGCGGGCAGAACGGGACTGCCAGCAAAAAGAAAGCTGCATTTAAATGAAAATACCAAGATTCCTACCTACGGGTTCATCGCAACACGTGATACACAGGCTCCACAACCGCTATGCGAACCCCCGCGCCTCTACCCGGTCCGCGGAAAAATTTTCATGCATGGAACCGGTCCGTGCTACAAGAAAGGTTGGGGGCCGCTGTTGTATCCACTCACTTGTATCCAGTCTTATCTGCAAAGGGCTCCAGGTTGTCTTTCCAGTAAAATCAAAGTGTTATCTGATAATTGTTTAAAGACTGACCAGAGCAGTGAAAAAATGTATTGCGTCTGCTTGGTTGGATTAAAAAAAAATGCAGTCATACTGGCCACTTTGCGAATCCGGGTGAAGACCCCACAGTCTAGGGCTTCAACAGACAGGTCTTTAGAAACGAGTGCATTCAGTTGTTTTGGACTCTAGCACTAGGTGGCAGTGTTAACCAAATTCAGATGTTGAAATACTATAAAGGAGTCTTCATGCGCAGATGTTAAAAGGGGGAAAGTTCAATTTCTTGAGAAAAATCAATATTTATATAATAATTTAAAATACATCTCTCTCTCTCACTCTCTCTTTCTCTCTCTCTTTCTCTCTCTTTCTTTCTCTCTGTCTGTCTCTCATATGCTTGTCTCTGTTATTGCGTGTGTGTGTGTGTGAAAAAGCAGTGTTTCTGATACTGTACATCATTATTACTATCGTACAACATTTTCCTTTGCACATTCACTTTGATAATGAAGCAGGAAGGATTTTAATTCATTAGATTTTATTTTTTATTTAAAAGTCAGCATCTGCTTCAACACACAAGTATATAATCACCAGCATATAATCCCACTAATATTTGCTCCGTGCTGGTTTTATCGTGGTCTTTTTCCACTTATGGAAAGAGTGCAGGAGGAATGACATTCTAGATTGCAAAAATGTACACCTACCATACACGATACACCTGATAAAATGATAAATGACAATAGCTGCAGTGTTTTGTACCGGATGTGTTACTGAAACTGTGCGTATACACAGAGTACTTTGATGTCGCAAACATACCAATACATGCCTGAACACTACATTTGGCATTTATGTTGTTCATGACATGTTCATACAGTATGCTTGCTTGTTTAATATTATAGTAATGTAAGATGCATAAGAATTACATTTTCACATACGTGTGGGACTATTTGACCATTTGACGCAGTCGAAAATCTACTTGTTTAGAGAAATGTCTTTTATAAGACATTTATGAGACTCTTACGTACCGCTTCCAGCATTTCAGCAGCATCTTCGCTTGTTTGGAATTTGGAGCCAGACAGATGGTTTTCTCCCCCGTTTTGATGCTAGGATTGAGAAACACATAATCAGGAATAAAACAAAGTTGTCGGTTGTGTAATGATTAACAAGACAAATCATTAAACATTTTTGTAAGCATGAAGAGTGTTTTATAAACACTTCTACGAGCCAGCTGCAGTAAGAAATTATACAGGCCAAAGGAGTTTGCAAAAGCCAAATGATCATGATGGTGAACTTTCTGGAAGAGTGTATTGTGCCTATTCATGTCTCAACAGCTCTGTCTTGTCAGAGGGAAACCTGATAATTGCTTTCCCTCAACCAATTTAGTGGAAGGCATTGAGAATAAACTAAGCATGTAGGTACGTTAAAGGGCTTGAGCATAGCAGCCCAAGTTTGAGGTGCTGAGCTTTCTATTTTTCAGGCAAGAACATGGAAGACTCTGTTTTAAAGCCTGTTAAAGACAGCCAGTGAAAGATGACAAGTTGTATCATATGATTACATTTTTTGTCATTCCTAATAAGTTTCAGTAGGAGAAAAAATAGTTCTTTATCATGCATTGATGAATTGACTGAAACTTAAGAATGCTATGGCCCAATTTGAAATCTGAAAATCATCTGCGGCCAACGCAAGCATTTAATCACGGCTCCGATCAACAAACCAGACTAGGACGAAGTATTTTAACTCTTATCTTGACATTTTAACTCTTTCCCTAACAATGATGAGGCATTGCATCAATTATGATTCATTTTCGATTATCATGGTTATGGATAATAACACTAATTGTAAATTCCTTGGTTTTGTACTATTCATTCTGGATATTATTATAAAATGTAAATTATTAAAAATGTAAATATCTAATAATAGATTTTTGGTCAATATTGAAAATTGACCTCTCCTGGCCCAACTGCACTACCATCACAGTCCAGCAGGGGGCCTCAGCATACCCTTTGAGTAGTAGTGATATAACCTGACCTGAAATTGGGAAAATCTGAAATTGTTGCTTTACAACGTATTGTGCCTTGCCTGTTAGGACATCTGAAAGCCCATGCTGCTCACACAAATGTAGATTATTTAAAAAAAATAAAACAAAGATTTTTTTAAAATTAATTATTAATTATTACATTTTTATTAATTATTAAGAATTATTATTGTTGTTATTATTGTTATTATTATTATAATAACAAAATTATAACACAGGTGGCATGTATTATAGAGCTTGCGCAGGCTTTTTGTGTGTTTCAGTATAGAGAATGCTCTTTTATTATAAACCAGAATTCATCTTTTTCTATAGCACACAAGGAGGCATACTTACAGGATCTGAACTTTATTGCAATGAGGCCCTGATTCAATCACGTTGAAGTCCGTCATGCTTCTCCACGATACACTACGAGCCTCTTGGATGCACAAACATTTCTCCCGAATGGTCACTGCTGCTATCTTCTTATCTAGAAATTAAAAGAGAACGAAACAAAAATAATTATGCCTACTTACTGTATACACATAGGTGAAGTGATAGAACTGCACAGAGAGGACTGTACCTGTGAGGAGGTTTAAGCAAAGGAGAAACAGCAGTGCAGTTAAAGTCTCTGGCACAGTCCTGAAAGCCATGATCGTTGAATCTGCAGTTAAGGAATTTCTGTGTGCAGGTTTTCTTGGAGAGGTATGTGCCTCTCTTTTTACCACCCCCCTTTTTTTTTCCTGTCTGGCCATATTTAGCCAGAACCATGTCACATGGTTTCTAGTATTTGTTAGACTCCTGAGAGTTTTAGACCTGATGTCTTTGTTAAGCTATTAAGTATTAAGTATATATTAAGCTAACACACATAGTCATTCGTGAAAAGGAAATCATTACCTGGGCAAACAGAAATGGCAAGATTTATTTTTTTTTTTTCCCAAAACAAAAGCCAGCAATAACAAAAGCAGTAAAATTATTGCATAATTACATGTAACGGAAATAGATTTGTGGAGACAGCTTCTGTGGTTTATGTATGTGCAGTGTTTTTCCATGTTCTCTCCCTGCCTGTGTGCATTTCCAACTTTTTCCTTCCTTCAGTAGGTGGATTGATTACTCTAAATTGCCAGCACGTTTGAACATGTGTGTGATGCCCTATGATGGACTGGAGTCCCATCAAGGGTCAATTACAGCCGTTGAATCCAGTGCTGTCTTCATACAGCTGTAACTGGAAATTAATAAATTAATAAAGATGGTTCAGTTTTAGCTTTCTGACTGGAAAATTGTAGAATTATATCCGGTTCTACACTCCTGTAGACTCACTGTTTATTTATTTCTTGTGAAATGCATGCAATATTAATGAAATTAGAATTCTTTTTTTTTTAAATTTATTATAAATCTATTATAAAACAATTATACATATTACAATTTGATTACAAAAAAAAAACATCTGTACAAAGAGTGTGCAAAATACATTTCACTTCTCCAAAAAATCCTACTAAAACTAGGAATATGTTTTTTAAATATGACCTCGTTTACTTTGCTGAATTTTAACTAGTTATGACTGGGACCAGCCCTAAATATGAAGATTGTTTTATAATCCCACTGCTACAAATAGCTTGTAAAAAGCCACTTAATCTATTAAAGGCTATTTACAGTTTACATAGCAGGACTACATTAGCTGCCGTCATGCTGCGCTGATACTCTGCTGATCTTTATATTTGACACGCTGCTTTCTCTGACGCCGTGGTCGGAGCCTTCCCATGCATGTCTTCCCTTTGTTGCCCTCCTCCTGTTTTCTTTAAAAGAAACCAAAGCAATTAATCACTTTAATAAAACAATTGTCAAGTAAAGTATAAAATGTCCCTGCAGAAGGATCCATCTCCTGAACTTTTCCACATTTTGGTAATGTTTCACTATTTCCGGGTTGTAACACTACAAAATGTAGGAAAGTTCAAGGAGAGTGAATACTTCCGCAAGACGCTGTATTTAACTGCCGTGTTCTTACCTGTGCCAGCATTTCAACAGTCTTTTGCCTTGAGGTCCATGAGGACTTAGACACACCTTTCGGTTGTCCTTCTGCAGTACCACTCTACATTTACAAACACATATTTACAGTCAGATCAAGTTCAAGTTAAAGGGATAAGCTGAGCAGCCTGTGGACTAGTTTCGGATGTTTTACTCACATGATCTCGTCTCTCATACAGCCAGGTCTTTTTAAGGTTACTGTGAAATCCAAAAATGGTCCCTGGACCGCGTTACTGGATTTTAGACAGGCGCAACGGTTTGGAATGTACTGGCTCTCCGCCCTATGAACTGCATTAAAGAAACATGCAAGGAAGATTGTTGTCTTTTGTGCAATAGCTGTATCAAAATAATGAATATTTTTAATTAATTACAATTTGATTGGTTACATATTTAAAGGATATCTCAATGGTTTAAAGGTAATATAATCAAGGCTTGAGAAACTCTAGTCTCGCAGTGATCTGTGATTCTCTAAAACTCACCTGTGAAGTGGATGCAGATTCCCAGGACCAGGACAGCAGGGAAAATGTGTAGTGTGGACTTCATTGTAACACTGCCAGTGTTTTGCTCAGGGCTGTTTTTAAACGCCCTCAAAGGGGTTTCCCAGCACGTTTGCCACTCCCTGGAAATTCCTTTACTGCATAGCTCAACTAGAGTGATTTATAAGAAATGGGATTCCTGTAGGAAGCCTTGGGAAAGGAAATATTTACATATTTTTTTCAAAGAAATATGATTTGGTGAATCATGTGCAAAAAAAAATAAAAAAAAAAAATAATAATAATTATTATTATTATTATTATTATTATTATTATTATTATCATCATCATCAATAATAGGAATAAGAATTAATCAACCAAAAAAATCTATTAATCTGATTAGATGTGGGTTATAAATAAGATGAGAGAAATGTGGCTTTTACTATGAGACAAAACAAATTTTATAGTATGGAAAAACTTAACATATAACATCCTGTTCCTCTACTGACTTTCTGTGCTATAATTAATCTAATGATTGCGCTCTAGTTCAAGAAAAATTAATTTACATTATGTTAAGTAATTTGATAAGGAATTTATATCAAACGAAAGCTCAATATACTTGAGATTTGTGGATTTAGATGCATCTTTCTCTCTAGCTCTCTAATCACATCTGCATTCATAATCATTAATGTTAGTTGTTTTATGACCTGGACTTTACTCCATTCACTAATTCAGCTTGCGTTTTCCCTGACAGATACATGAACAAGCCAGTAATAACCAAGGGCAGACTTTGTTTCCTCAAGGTTTTGTTTGTCAGCGTACAGTAGCAGGATTTGCAAAATATGCAAAAATCAAGATCACGCAACGAACTTGTTTAACCACCAAGAACGCGCTCCAATGAGAGTACTGAAAGCCAGATCACATGAGGAGTGCACCAGCCAAAAACAGCACTGACATTAGAAAAAGTGAAAGAAAAAAAGCACTACTCCTGGAAAAACAAGTAAATGCGGAAAAGACGTCACTGATGCTGTGAAATTGTACCATATCTGTCAAAACAGTTTATAAAAATAATTGATCCTATGGGCCAGAAATACCCTGAGATTTTTTTTTCCCCTCTGATCTAAGTTTCTAAGTTTTCTCTATAATGATATTTTCTTGTGATCTTAAGATGACAAATGTTGCTTTCCGGGGATAACAAAAAGTTGTTTTTTCTTTCTTTTTGATCACAACTAATTTTTCATATGACGGAATGCATTACTGGGCATACCTTAACAGAGATTAGCTGGTACAGCAGTAGATTCACAAACTTTACAGCACTGAGCTTGTGGGTTTGATCCTGAGCTCAGGTGGCTGCGTGGCGTTCGACTAGGTTCTTCAAATATCTCCCCTTCAGGACCAATAACATACAGCTAACTAACTTACCAGCTAACTAAGTGAAAGTGATTAAGTGAAAGTGATTAATTGTCATTGTCGACACACCACAGCACACAGTGCACAACAATGCACAACAACGAAATGTGTTCTCTGCATTTAACCCATATGTGCCGTGACTCACAGCAGGGGGCAACTATTTTCAGCACTCAGGGAGCAGTGCGTGGGGGCGGCACCTTGCTCAGGGTACCTTAGTGGTACCTTACTGGTTGTGGGATTCCAGCCTGCTTCCCTAACCATAAGGCCACCATCTGGCACTAAGTAACTGTGAAGATCCTTTCTTGTCTCTCAGTTTGCCTGGCAATGAAACTGAGCACCTGTTCAGAATAACTATAGTGTATAGTAGAAGAATTCTTAGCTACCTTTCTGACTCGCACTAATTTGGAAATGGTCTAGCACTGACAACATGATGGATGGATGGATCGATGTACTTTATTTTCTCTTGACAAAAGAAAAGGGTTTTATTTAACAGATGGTCTTTCTGGATGGAGATTTTATTATTTTAAAATAATATTTGTAAATGTTAATGTGACTGCTAATGTCGTAAAAAAACAAGAATGAAAAATGATTGCGATAATACCATGGGACGAAAAAATCATAATGTGCCCGAGTCTTCAGGTGCTCTGATTTTTAATCCTTGTGGACCGATGTCAGTCTGGCTGCTCCACTTGGTGTCTTAAGTAAGCAAGAAGCATGCGTGTTATAAGGGAAATCTGTTGATCTGCTTCTTTTTGTGCACATGAGCAGGTGTTCTTTATCTGCATTAACAATGTTGGGCTTACATGTGTACATGTTTAGTAGTTGAAGCCTGAGCACTATTACATAACGCATGAGGTTTCTGTTATCAAATATAAATATCCACGTCGATCATTATTCACAACTGGGTATTCTTACTAAGTATTGTTTAGTTAGTACTTTACAGCTTTTTGCATTTGGATGAATGATTTTGAATGAGTGAACATTTTGGGTGTTTATAACCTTTAAGATGAAGACATGCCAGTGCAAGCTCACTTGTTCTGACATGTTTAACGGCACAAAATTCTAGTTTACTTTTCGCTTTATCCATTCAATGCTGTCTCCTGAAAGCATTGAATTTTAACAAAAGCAGCAGCAGTGTTTTCACAAAACTTGTCTTTGTGTCTCCTATCAATTGCTTAAATGCTCTCTCTCTCTCTCTCTCTCTCTCTCTCTCTCTCTCTCTCTCTCAGTCCTTCTAGCTGAGAGGATAACTGAAATCTCCTGAATCATGAATCCTGCTCCCTTTGTCAGAGTGAATGAAGAGAAAGTCATCTCAAAGTGAGTTCAGCTCTTCATTTTGAGCATCTCTGATGTGCAGTCCAAAATTCATACCCCTTGATTTTCTTTCCCCCCTTATTTAAGGTCAGAGCTGTTGTCCCTTTTGAAAACATATAACTGCTACCATGAAGGAAAGAGTTTTCAGCTTCGCCTCCGTGAGGTATGTGCAATCTCAGATACCGATAATGTTAATGTTTACTCTCTTGGACATGTGATTGGGTTCTGTGGGCCATCAATGAAAGGTTATTTGGAGCAAGTTTCATCAAGTAGTTTAGCTCATCGTGTCCCCTGTTATACTCTGTATATACTTCCTGTGAAAAGTGACACCCTTCTTTTTTAAAATGCTTGATGAAGCAAAAATGCTTCATCAAGCATTTTTGTTTCTAAGTATTAAATTTTAAAGTTTTCAAAGGAAAAAAGTCAGGGCTGGAAATGATGTTTTTCAGGAGAAGCAGTGGTACCAGAAAAGCTACAAGTGTATTAGGGCAAAATTAAATCTTGGACCACTGAGATAAAAGTTCATAATTATGTTTTGTAACTACTCCTCATTACAACTGGCCTTATAATAAGCCTCAAAGGATTACATTTTGTGAAATGTCAGAATGTTAACAACAGTATATTACTCTTGTTTAGCTACTCAAGATTATATTTTAAGACATGTAGCACTAGTGTTATTGAGGTCTTTTTGGCTGAAGGGTGAAGCAGGGAGGATTCTTGATCTTGATCTTGATCTCGACATGACCTTGTCATGGACTTTGAAGTCTCTTCATTCTTCCCATGGACTTAATGATGATTTATATTTGGATCGTTAACAGCAATGTGCTCAGGCAGACAGGAAATGTTGTTGACGTTTTGTACAGAGCAAGTCTGTCCACTTTAACAAACAGGCTCCAGCATGCTCCAGCATTACAATAGGTTCATGAACATGGCACATGGTTTGCTGAAATTGAATGTGGAAGAGCTGGCACAGAAATTGAAATTGAATGTGGAAGGCCTGGCACAGAGCTCTGACCACAATCACATTAAAAATCTTTGGGATGAATTGGTATACTGACTGCACCCCATACGACATCAGTACCTGACCTCACTATTGCCCTTGTGGCTGAATAAGCACAAAATCTGTTGGAAGGATCTTCCTAGAAGAGTAGAAGATCTTATAACAGCAAAGGGGTGCTAAATCTGAAATGATAAATTCAGCAAGCACATGGTTGTGATGGTGAGATGTCCAAATATTTTTGGCCATTTACTGTATTTGTGTACTGTGTGTACTTTAGGTGCTGTAACAAACAATCTGTAGTGGTATACCGTCTGCACTACAGGAATATTTACTCTTTGAAAATATGGCTCATATGAACATCATGTGAACGGAAAAGCATTCCGTTTAAAAGGAAAAGTCAGTGCTTCCAGCGAAATTTAAGAAGTAACACGTTTCACTTATTTCTTTTGTTCAGTCGGGTTTTTCTTTTCTTTTTTTACTTTTTTTTGGGGGGGGATTTCTGGCTTCACTAGTCATTTGTGAACAACAACTGATTGTCTGACCGTGAAAGTCTGTGAATGATAAATGCTCTCATGTTGTTTTGGATGTGCTGTATTAGGTCAGGCCTGTAGGAAATTCCCAGCATGCAGAGGAAATATGACCGATGACAAATGAGCATCAGTGACCTAATCATATCAAGTGGTTTTCCACGGACCTGACACTGAAACTGCTGTTTACAGATAAATTTAAGTTGACTGACCTTCACTTCAAGCACAATGATTAAAGCTGGTTCTCCTTTACTAACAGTCATGCGCAAGTTATACTGAGCAACTACAAATGTTGGTCAGATGTTTGTTGCAGTGACGTTAAATAATAATGGATTTGGAGCAGATCTGTGCTTGAGCAAGATGTGAGTCAGATGAACAATCGGGCGAGGAGGGTGAGGCTTCATGTTTATGGATGCTGATTTTTCTGCCAGTTTTGTGGGTGTGTGTAGGTGGTGAATGTTATCACCTGTATTTGCTCCCCCACCACAAAAGCTTATCACAAACGGTGGCTAGCTAATGCTTATCTGATTTGGTCCAAAGTAAACTGCTGTTTTGTGTAAGGTATGCATGGAAGTTTTCATTTATTGCTTTAATTATTGAATGCTTTCTGAACCCATACTACTTGTACAACCCCTGAAATCATTATTTGACCAATATTCAATCGAATACAATACAAAGAACAGAAATTTACTGTCCAAATGGATTAACTTTCTTCTTTTTTTGTAAATATACACTCATTCTGAATTTGATACCTGCAACACGTTCCAAAATAAGTTGGGACAGAGGCAACAAAGGACTGGGAAAAAGGGAAAGTTGTGGAATGCTCAAACAAAACACGTTTGGAATATTCCACAGGTAAAGAGGGTAATTGGTAGCAGGTGATATTATCATGATATTATCATCTTTCACAACATGCAATTGCAAGAAATTAAAGCTTTGAAAAAGAGAATCTTTGCACGTAAGGGGCAAAGCTGAAAACTAACATTGAATGTCCCTGACTTTCTATCTCTCATGCAGCACTTCATTAAAAACTGATGTAACTGAATGAAGCATGTTTCTACATGAGCTCAGGAACACTTCAGAAAACAGTTGTTGGTAAAAAACAGTCTGTCGCTGCATCTACAAATGCAAAGCAAAAATGATACATCAGCAACATCCAGAAATGTCGCCAACTTCTCTGGGTTGGAGTTCATCTTTGATGAACACAAAGTGGAAAAGTGTTCAGTGGTCTGAGGAGTCCACATTTCAGATTGTTTTATGAAATCACTGACCTCGTATTCTCCAGGCTAAAGAGGAAAAAGACCACGTAGGATGTTACCACTGCAAAATTCAAAATTACAGCATGGTATGGCGGTTAGTATGGGGGTTGATATTTTAGTGCCCGTGGCATGGGTAACTTGCACAGCAGTGAAGGCACCATTAATGCTGAAAGGTACCACCCAGATGATGGTCTTTTTCAGCGATGTTCCAGCTTATTTCCACAAGAAAATGCCAAGCCACATTCTGCATGTGTTAAATGGGTTGTGGATTTTAGACTAGCCTCCCTGTAGCGAAGCAAAAAAAAAATACCACACGCGAGACCCGAGAATATTGAGCAAATGAAATGAATATCAAGAAAGAATGGGAAAGAATTTCACTTTCAAAACTTTAACAATTACTGTAATAAGTTCCCAAATGTTTATTGAGTTGTTAAATGAAAACGTGACATTACCCAGTAGTAAATGTGTCCCTGCAACTTTTTTTTTTTAAACGTGTTGCAGGCATCAAATTCAGAATGAGTGTAGATTTACAAAAAAAATGAGTTTTCAGTTTGAACATTAAAATATTTTCTTTGTATTATATTCAGTTGAATATAGGTCAAATATAGGACTTGCAAATCATTGCATTCTGTTTTTATTTACACAGAATCCAAACGTTTTTGGAATTGAGGATGTATACGAAGAGAGAGTAATACATAAGTAATTAATTGTAACCTATTTTGAAGCAGCATAATGCGAAAACTAAGTACATAGTGGTCACACATGAATGAGTGACTCCACAATTTGAGGAATAGGAAATGCAGGGAACAAATGTAATAAACCTCATTTCATCATGTGATTATAGCTATGCGTGAGTGATTTATAATGAATGATTTGTCATACTCCATAACCATGTCATCAACCTTCAGGCTCTTATTTCAGTTCAGGCTTCTACAGGTTTCTTGAATATGAATAAGCCTACATTTCTTTTATTCTGGTCTGTCAAGCATTCAAGTAAGGAAGAACTTACTACTTGTAGTTGAGAGGGTATTGAATATAAAAAAAAAACAACTGGGGATGAAAAAAATGCAAGATTTCTTGCCTTTTCTGAGGAAATGTTCTGAATAGGAACTAGACTAGATATGTGCACCGGGACAAAGGCCAAATGCCTTAGCATGCATTTACAGTGTTCATTTGTAGAGGAGCTGCATGGGGTAGAGATTGAAATGGGACAACACTCGTTGTAATGTACAGTAATCATCAGCTATTATAATGACATCTGACCAAATTTGCAGGACAGAACAAGACCAAAAAAAAAAAAAAAGACAGGAAGCATGTTTCAGCTATTTCAGTGTAGTCCTGGCCATAGAAATGTCTGGCCTGCAGTGATAAGAGATGAGTTGGTTATAATGCAGTAAATGATGCTGGATTATATTTCAAGCTTCATGCAGAGGATATAGAAACCAGTAACTGTACTGTCATTCAAAAATTGTCATCTACACTAAGTTCTACTGATGTAATGAATATTGAATTTCGTTTAGGGATCATCGTTTAGCCCTTTTAGCCCGTTTAACACTTTGCTTGGAGGGCTAAACGATGATCCCTAAACGAAATGGGATACCTTGCCCTACATTGCAAATAGAGGGGTAGGGCTAAGGAGGGCGACTGGGCCTGTATAGATCCCTTTTTTCAGCTCAAACCGGTCTTTTCTGTTAAAGGACTGCCTCTCATTGGATGTTTTTTTTTTTTTCTTTTCTACTCCATTCTGAGTAGAATCTGCCTGTCTGGCCCCTACAATCATCCCACTGTCAGCCAAGAACTAGAATCTGTGGCTATCTGAAATGGGACAGCTGAAGACTGAAGGAAATGCATGTTTGATGGTTTGTTAATTTATTTTTGTAATCATCCACTGTTTATTTTGGGTGAGTCTGTTTGCCAAGAACAGGAATCTGAGCCTGACAGCAGTGGAACTCTTTTCTTTTGCTGTTATAGTCCATCCACCACAAAGTTCAGTGTTTTGTGCATGCTGATATTCTTTTTTTTTTTTTGCTTACCACTTTTGTAAAGAATTATTATTTAATTTGCTATATAATTCCTGGCAGCTTGAACCAATCTGGCCATTTTTCTCTGACCTCTCTCAGCAACAACGCATCTGCACCCACAGCACCGTCACTCACTCAATGTTTTACCTTGAGTGTGAGAATGTCTGCAATCTTGGGGTTAGCATTAATGATCACCTATCCTTTTCCTCCCATATTGCTAATCTTTCTCTCTCATGTCAATTTCTCCTCTTCAACATTAAAAGGATTTGTCCATTTCTTTCCGTACAGGCCACTCAGTTACTTGTTCAGTCTCTTGTCATCTCTAGACTTGACTACTGTTATGCACTCCTGGCAGGTCTGCCTCTGGGTGCCATTCGACCTCTAATCAGCTAATCCAGAATGCCTCTGCATGACTCGTTTTCAACCTTCCCAGGTTCTCCCACATCACCCCATTGCTGCGCTCCCTTCACTGGCTTTCAGCTGCCTGCAACAGATTCAAAACAATGATGCTTGCCTACAAAGCCAAAAATGGACCAGCACCCTCCTACCTTAAAGCACTTATCACACCCCACGCTGCTCCATGCTCCCTCCGATCCTCCAGCACGCTTCTCTGTTTTGGCATCTAAAGGGTGGAATGAAATTCCCTAGATGTCCAAACATCTGAGTCACTGGCTCAAAGACCTACTCCTTTCGACAATATTTACATTAGCACTTCAATTTAAAATTAATTTCAAAATTAAAATATAATTTCAATTTAAAAAAAAAAATCCTGTCTACATGCTTTCTTTCTTTATCTTCCAGTATAGTCTCTAAACAGATGGTATTCTGAACCCGGGTCCTAGTGCACCAGTTTCTGAATGTATTAACTGACTTCGAAGCACTTATGTAAGTCGCACTGGGTATGAGCATCTGCCAAATGCTGTAAATGTATATGTTTTGGTAGTTCACATCGTTCTGTGTAAACTCTAGAGACTGTTGTGTGACTGTTGTGTCCAACACCCTGGACTCTTTGTTCCTCAAACCATCTATGGTCACAAGCTGCTGCTGGAAATGAGGGATAGCAGGGTTCTCTGCTTAAGGTGGACATTTGAAACATTCTCTGCAGTATGGGCTTTTAACCAACAGAGGGCGCCTCCTGAATGCTAGTAATCTGCAATCTGGAAACGACCAATCCTTTTGTTTTCGCTGTAAAAAGATACATATGAGATGATGGATCATAATTTCAGCTTTCATTTCCTGATATTTACAGGAGTGTATTATTCAGCTTAGAACATGACACTGTAACCCTGACAGGTGTTTCTTGTTGCCCAGGGCGCCTTGTTAGATGTATTGTTTAAACTATTAATAGCTCTGAATAAATAGCTCTGTTGCATTTATTATAATAAAAAGACAACATTAGTCAGTGTTAATAGGAGTAATGAGTAAGTATGACGTTTTATCCCCCCCCACACACACACACACTGTAGGAATGGTAACCCTATTATAAAAACTAAAGGTTGAAAAAAGTGCATGAATGTCACATGCCATAAAAGCATGAGTTTACACACACACGCTGTGTTGTTAGGACTGTTGAACTTTTTTCAGTGTTGATCCTTTTACTCTTGCAGAATAATTTATGGACATACATCACGCAAGCTTGTTTTGGTTACATCATACTCACATGATCTGCATTTCTGTATTGTTGCATTGCATGCTAGGGATGACTATACATGTTGTCTCAATGCTGGGCAGTTTGTCAGAGCAGTAGCACTATTTCACACCGTTTTCTTTACAAAATATGCAAATTAACTTTTTATTTAGTCAGAGTAGACCTATTCATTACCTCTCTAGCGTATTCATTTTCAGTGAAGCTGTAGAATTCGGTGATATTTTTGTCTGTATTGCTCAACCACAGGTGTTACACCCTATACAGAAGTACAATATACAATATATGATATATGATGTACAATATAC
>JAOVYU010000047.1:16039658-16062635 GCA_025674565.1 Synodontis membranacea
AAAAAAAAAAAAAAAATGGAAAGAGGTTCCACAGACGCTAACAAACACAGATTCATTTTACCCAATTCGAGTCTGATAGGAGGTTGCAAGCTTTACAATTCTAAATACACAATGCACATTCCCCTGGGGAAAATGAATACATTTCTGTTAACGTGTCTCTATTTGTCATTTACATATGTACATGCATCCCTTATGTCCCCTGCTAGGGCGTTCCTTTAAACCGTTTCCCACCGAGACCTGTGGCTGAATCAGGAACAAACAGCGTCTAATTCATTTCACTTTAACTGTCTCCGCATTGACTCACTTTCTTCTTCAATAACTGTACAGCTACAGTAAGTGACAGGTCTAAAACAGGGACTGATCTCAACAACCTGCAGTGTAACCAATGTGCAAGTAGAGAGCTCAGCTCAGTTTCTGTCTGTAGGTGTCTACAAAGTAAGAACAAACATGTGGCAGTGCATCAGTTAAAAAAAAAAAAAAAAAAAAAAAAAATAGACATACAAGTGGATTACCAACCGACTGGAGCTACGATGACATTTGTCTGTTTTGGACTTAAAATGTGTCAGCGACGAACACAAGGTCTATACATAACTGAACACCAACAGTCTGCGATACAAAATAATTTAAAATGGAAAGGAACATTGAAAAATAAAATACATTTGCGAAAGGTATTCAGCTGTATGCATTTGTGAAGCTCAAACAAGGAAATGTATTGCCTGAGCACCAAGTCCAAAGAAAAAAGAAAACTTAAAGCAAACATACAGTACACTTTGATTGCTAACAGAATTTAAATAAGCAAGGAGTAATGCATATGTATTTGCAGTTCCTATTATGCTAAATTTATATCGTGTTCCATAATACAAACTGTTAAACAGTAATCTGATGTGTTAAGTGGTTTCCTGTTTGACTAGGCGAGTTGGGCCTAACACCAAAATGTACACACGTGGGGGGGAGGGGGGGAATCGTTTCTGAGACTCTTTCAGGGGGTTATCGGGATAAAAATAGAACAGATTGTGTAAATTGTACATAGATGTGTAACCTCTACAAAACTAAGACCATAAAAATTATTGTACCATACAATACTATGTAATAATTCGATTTTCGTGTGATGGGAATGAAGGTGTCACATGCTTAACCATCTCAAAAGGAGATTATTAGCTTGGTGCGACAGGTTTGCGCCATCTCCTCCAATCGCTACGCAGAACTTTGGTAATACATGGCCATTTTGTAATAAACGCACATACACTGTACATTTAGAGAGCTACACCAACAGGGGGAAAACAGGAACTATATGAACAATATATTGCGCATAACAAACGTAGTCCTTACATGTTTATAGTTCATGTTTAAAATGAATAAAAACAGGACAGGGGAACACGTCTGAACGCACTGATTGTAAAAACGAAAATCAGTCTACACTTGGTTCGGTCACGAAAACAACGTGGGATTGGCACGAGTGCACAATGGACACACTGTATGCACACACGGAGATCTTGTTATTCATGACATCACAGGCCTGGGAGGGACAAAGCTCATGCATTAAATGGGGAAAGACTCCCAGAAGAGACAGCTGACAGAGGATACGGATGTTTTAACACTCAAACTACTCTTTAAAAAGTGATTGCATTACTTCTTACGGTACAAAAATGAATTGCGTTGCCCACCGACTTGGATTCCACAGTACTCTGTACTAGATGGAGAGATTTGTGAAGGAGGTACAGTGCTGGTAATTGATGCACAGAGTCACACGTACAGAATTGATTTGTTGGTGTCCCTAGAAAAAACAGTGAAATGAATTGTCACAATGCCCTCGGGAACTCTGATTTGAACACAACACTCGTGAGTGGATATGATGGACAAAACGAGATATGATATGCTGATTTGAAGGGGGACTCCCACACATCACACGTTCACGCGTTCAACATGAGCTACAGAGGACTCCGGAGGTCCGGCACTAGTCCGTGAGATGGGAATACCACATCGCTCTGATGCTAAACCTCTCGGTGACTGTGTGCAGCTTTTTTTTGTTGTTGTTGTTCCTGTGATGTTTTCCTTTTCAGTCTTCCTGTTGCAGTTCTGCTGAATGTTGTTGTTGTGCTTTTTCCAAGGGACTTCTGACATACAGTGAGGACATCCAGTCAAAAACACTAGGTGGAGATTTGGGAAGCTGTGGACATAAAGCTTGGAAGAACAAACCTCAGAATGCTCATGGTACACACACACACACACACACACACACACATAATCCAGTACAGGAAGTATCTTTTTTTTCTATTCAGGTCTTGCTTTTCACAAAAGGAAAAAAATCTGAATTAAAAAAAAATGCTACAACACTTTCCTAGTGAGCACACATCCAGTCCTGTGTGACATATATTTTTATGATTATAGCTGCACAGTTTTTTTGTTTTTTTGTTTTTTTTTGTATTAGTATTGAAATATCACTTTAGTGCCAACCAACATGGCTGCCATATATGTGTGGAAAAAGGACGTCCGTAAAAGAGTGAGATATTTACACAAGTAGAGGCAGAGGGAGGACGAGTGTTTCGCGGTTGTAAAGTTCTGAGTTGGTGGTCAGGGTTCTGCTTGACTCCTGACAGCTGAACTTGTCAGTGCCTCAGGTAAAGGTGGCTTAGGGAAGTCAGTTGTTCTCAAAGAGGGAGAGCAGATCGTCATTGCTGTTGCTTGGGAGGTCCGGAGGGTCCAGATAAGACAGTAACTCATCTGGGTTGGCCAGCTCAGGCAGCAGCTGCACACAGGATGACAGCAAAAGTCTCAAATCAGGAACAGTGTATGTAGTTTGTGATTCACCAAGCATATCTACACTGTACTAATTTATCATTTAAGCATGTAAAGAAAGATTTTCTTAATAGTCATATTCATTAACTGTATATTTGCTCCTTCGAAGCAAGCTGAAATTCGATTGTCGCATTTTTTCCGTTCTGTCATTTGATTTGACCTGAATCTGCATTGCTTAATGCACTGAACTGCTGCCATATGATTGACATAAAAATGTAATCGAGAATATCACCTTTACCAACTATATATATATATATATATGTGTGTGTGTGTGTGTGTGTGTGTGACTGCAGTCATCTCAAACAATCGCAGTCAGCTCAAATAATAACAAATTGTGAGATAAATGTGGCAGACTGTCTCGAACGTCTAGAAGTATAAAATAAGGTTATTGTTTTATTACGTCTCTTTTAGCAAGATGCCTTGATATCATTCTTTCGCTACTACTACTACTAAACTTTTAAAAGGACTTGGAGAATTGACAACTGTCCCATTTAAGTGAGCACAGCATGCAAGCCGGCCATGACTTTGCAGAACATGTTCCCAGCATGTGACCGCTCAAAGCACAAAGTCACAGAGATATGACTAATGTAATGGTGTTCTGCGTGCTGACAGTACTCACCTCCAGAGAGGGCTCAGGCATGTCTGCTGCCCCCTGACCGCCCACCTGGCCCTCAGCACCAGGGTTAAGGGTCATGTCGCCGTGCGTGTGGCTGTTGGGGCCAGGCTGTTGCTGCTGTGGGGGAGGGCCTTGGCGTGGGGGCGGGCCAGATGAAGTACCGCTGTGATGTAATGGCTGTGCTGATTGGCTGTTGGGGTGCGGTGATACATGCATGCCTGGTGGCATGGAAGCATGGGATTGCTCAGCACTCACAGGATGAGGCATCTACACGGAGGACATAGAGAGAGGCAGTGAGGCATCATGGGTATTGGTGAGCATGAGGAGCCAGACACATACAACTTAGAGTCATGCTGATGGACCTTGGAGTATAATACCAGGTTTATAACATGTTAGTTTGGTCAGCGCTGGATGTCCCGTTAACCCAATGCATTTATTTTAAAAGGATATATGATGGCCTGATTTCTCTCAACTATTAACAATGTTTTATTTTTATAGAAAATTCTTATGATACTCCTAATGGCAGGAGTGTACAACCAAAAGAGAGAGAAGTCATGTGACAGGATCTTTTTTTTACTTATCGGTCAGATAAAACTGAACAGAACTCCTGTAACAAACACTTCATCGTGTTTTTTTTTTTGTTTTTTTAAAAATAATTGTTCCATCTTTCGTACATATTAAATATGAGTCATTCTGACCCGAACGTAAGGGTAAAGACAACTTTACCCAAATTTCCTCTACTCTGTGCCTGTGGGAGTATGTTGTAATAATATCGAACAGGTTCTGTCAACAAATGGGAAGGGTTTGGTTCAGTGTTCATGTTTGAATAAAAAACAAGGCTCTGGCGTGTTTAATATAAACAACAGTTCAATGAGAGCAGCAAGGTTCTGGAGGAGAGACCGAACCGATAAGTCACCGTTAAATCTTGATGGGATTCTACACAGGTGTCTTACCGAGTCAGCCATGCCGTGGCTCAAGGGTTTGTCAGGACCCATGAGGTTGTTGGGCATATCCGGAGGGTGCGAAAGCTGAGGGCCGTGCATGAAGTCATTAATTGGAGCTCCTCCACCAGAATTACTGTGTGGAAAGTCAAAGTTTCCATGGCCCTGGTAACTGTTGCCTGAAAAACAAAAGCAGAGAAGAGGAATGAGAAGCTGTAACCTCAGGCACAATTTGCCAGAGGCACAGAAAGAGAGAAATACTCGCTTTACTGAGCCTTTTAAAAACCTGCAGGTGTCTGTATGACTCTTAGTACTGTGAAAAGAATGAGTCAAACCAAAGAAAAAAAAAATCTGCTTCCAATGGCCTTGGGCATTTCTTTGGTTTTTCGAATAATGAAACTGTTAAAGCTAAAAAGCTATTTACATTTATCCAACCTTATTAATAATTAAATGATGAGCAATATGCAACTATACAGTATTTATAGAAATATAAACAAACAAAGACTATATATATATATATACATGTGTTCGGAAATCCTCCATAGGCAGGTCAAAAAACAACAAAGAAATGAAGGTCACACAGTACATCATTTTAAAAAATAAACTCCATATGTACCTGAGAAATCGAGTTAAATAGAAAAATCATTGTTCTTATTTTTCCACTTGTAGGAGGGATATAACATTTTGATTTGATTTAAGCTGGATTCATGACCGTTACCTTGGCTGGCGTACTCTGTGTTGTTCCCTCCATGCTGAGAGGGGTAGGGCGAGGGTCCCGGCCCCAGCTGAGCAATCATATCCATCACGTTAGGCATGATCATCTGACTGGGACTCATGGTTTTAAAGCGCTTGGCCAGAGGGCCATCTGGATCCTCCTTTATGTGCAGGTCAGACTTTATGGGCACCGGCCGCCAACTACATGTGGGGTCAATGGTGACCTCCTCGAACTCCGAACTAAAGAAAGCCAAGATAACAGAGAGTTGTGAGAACCCTAAAGGTTTGTACAGGTCTGGACACTGGATCTATCCAGAAAAGTTATGTGACAGTTTGGCTAAATAGTTTATGAAGCTACAAAAAAAAAAAAAAGAAAAAAAAAAAAGAACTAAATGTGCTACTGATTGTGCTTTTTTACTCATACATACTTTTGGATGGCATTGAGAATTCCCCACATGTACTGGTCCACTTCCAGTCCTTCCAATAATGCGGTTTTACTAGGAACAGAAAGAGCCGGATAAACTATGAAGTTATGTACAAAAAAAATACATATATAAATATGTAAAAAAAAAAAAAAAAATGAAATAAAAATTTGCTACCTCAGTCCAAAAACACAGTGGCAGAGTTTTGCAACTTACTTGCATACAGGACACCTCCACGTCCCTCTCTCACAGTTCAGCTGCAGGTAGGACTCCAGGTCAAAACACTGCAGATAAGAAGCAACATCAGTAACAGAAAATAATAACTATTCCACGTTCATTAGGGATCAAAGAAGAAAAAAAAGAGCCTGGCAGAACATAAAATTAAAACACCTATCACAAACATTCACCAAAACATTACCCAGATGTGACAAGTAACGATGCACTTGCACAGCATAAGCAACACATCGCAAATGTCCTGACTGCCTTATTTCTTCATTTAACAAACTAGCACCTATAAGCATCAGTGTCTATGGAACATGGAAAGTGGTGCCAGATGTAACTGCAACACAGTTCACTGAAAAAGTTGTCCTGATACCCTGAGACGGTGAACAAAAAAGCACATCTGTGTTTATTCTGAGTAACATTACAGTGCAAACAGTGCAGCTCCAATCTGAACACTCATAAGTTAATATAATTATTGAGTTTAAGCAGAGTTAATACCAGAGAATAAGGGATTTGAATATATTTGTATGGAAATTATGGCTTACTTATGTGCTCTCACACCTCCACACACAGAAACTGTCTCTCTCACAGAGCTGATGTGGACTGAAAAGCTGACTAACATGGAAGCATATCAGTGGTGTGTGACTTGCGCAAGACGTGTGAATTACTAAACGCTGTAGAAATGCATCTGGTGTCAACTGACCTCAAGAAATCTAAGATTTCCACGCCATAAAAATTTCAGCACCTTCTACAACAATCTGACTTGTTTACACGTCATTCTTTTTTACTCTTTTTTTTTTTTTTTTTTGCTTTTTTGGACTGTCTACCTGCACGTGCTTGCAGTCGTGTCCCCGGGCTGGAAGCTGGATCCGCCGGAACGTTATGGGACACTTAAGGGACACTTTGATGGCCGTCTGCTCCACACCATCCTCTCCGTTCAGTGTTGCGTTCCCAGAGGATGCTGCTACACTGCTGAAATTTCTCTTTACTACACACAGAGGATGAAGGAATCACCAGGCAGAAGAAGAAGAAGAAAGGATAAAGCAGAAAGCAACAAATATATTAATAACATTATAAAGCAATAAGCCATCGCAGGGTCTTCGGCACAGTGATCACAGGTACAGTATGAGTGTTCTTAGACAGGACACAAAGCAGAGTCCCTAAAGCCCACTTAGGTTTGATATGACATTACAGTAACGCGTGTCCTTGAGTGATTTGCTTTAAAAAAACCCAAAATAATGAAATTCAGAGTTATAATATTATATAAGGTATTACTAATATCTCTTTGGATTATTCACAATATATCGCAGTAATCAAATTTTGCTGCAGTCTGTTAAAAGGAAGCTTTGTTTTGGCTAATCTGGCATATTAATAGAGGATTTATAGCGGTGTGGTCAGAGGTGTGCATATATTTACGTCGGCTTTAACTTCCTTCCTTGTAGAGTGTGTGCTCTTACTTTTGGTAATGCAGTGTTCTGCTGGCAGGAGCCTCTTCTTGAGCAGGCCCTGCAGGACGGACCTCACAGACGGCCTGTGCACCAGCTGCAGCACGAACAAGTGAGACTGCGACAAGAGCAGACATGTGTTAACACACACCAGCGAGACTCCCACACCATCCAATCTTCTTTACATTAGTGTCCTGGGATAATGATATCTCCTCTGTGCCATTTGCTTTTCCAGCAAAAGCCCATGAAACTGATACCAAATGCACACAGATACAAAACACAGACGCACACACACACACACACACACAGAGTGGAGGATCCTACCAGTGCTACCATTATATTCAACACATTATTCATGCATTTTAGCAGATATGACTTATAATTGAGGCAGATAAAATTTAACTACAGAGCATGAGAGTTAATGGGGAGTCTCTGGCAGACCTGGGCTTTACACTCACAACATTAAGGTCAATAGCTCAAAGTGTTAACCACTGAACCACCACTGCTCCATTAAGCAAGGTCAGTAAATGAGCAGCTATGCATTATTCAGAGCGTGGATGTTAGCTGAAGTGCAGCAGTACTCACACAGCAGCAGGCTGTGACGGTAATCTGGATGGTGTTCCTGCCCGGCTGACACACGTGCTTCAGGTGCAGGGGTTTGTGGGACGTCTTGTTGTCTCCTCTCTCGATGGTGAGTGGTGTGGCATTAACGCTGACCTGTACCGATGCTGGCCAGTTCGTGTTCATCTGCCGGTCCTCGTGGTGGTAGCACTTAAACTGCAGCTCCAGGTCAGACCTGATATCAATCAGCAGTTTCCTGATTAACACCGCATCGCATGCTTTTTTTATTATCATAATCAAACCTCTTGCTCTTCTCACCAGTCCTCTATTCATATTATATATTACATGCATCTGCTTTCCATGTATCAAATATGCGGTACATTTGTGGAATTGTCTATTCAGTGGCAGAATAGTGGACAATAGGATGTTGTTCAAAAGGGGATATGCAAAGAAGTTGGAGGCAGTTATAAAAGCCAAATGGTGAGCATCCAGGTGTGCATGAGACTGCTTTTATTTTATTTATTTTTTTAAATATCACTCTCACCTGCTTCCAAAGGAATTCTGACCAATCCTGCAAAGCTCACGCACTTAATCTATTTGGATGTGCCAGAAATGTTTTCTAATAAACTTAGCCCCCCCCCCAAATACAAACAAATAAGTTATTTAATACACAGTGACAATGACCAAGATAAAGCATTTATTGAAGATGAATGAATGAATGAACGCGGTACATTTGTAGTGCAGCAATTCACCAAGTCCAACATATCCAACATGATAAATCTTTGATTTTTTCCCCTTTTTTTTTTTTTTGCTATTTTTCATTATCAAAGTTATCACAGTCTTAAGATTTTATGCTTTTTGAAGTGTAACCTGAATTGAATGGCCTGTATATGATGACACTGTTAATAATTTTTTAAATAAAAAGTGTTTTTATAAAATAAATAAGAGTGAAACTTCAGGAATAAAAATCTCCAAGGATCCAATAAAAGTTTTTTTTTATATTTTAATAATGAAAAAGCAGTTGGATTATGTTTATTAAAATAAATACACTGTTTAAGTGTGAACTGAGAGGACCTGTGGAGGAGCTATTTTACAGCTAAAGGCGTCCCTACCAGCAAAACACTGACCATTTGTGTTACTTGCGGTAATGATGGCATCGTTATCTCTTAATGTGATGAATGACACATATTGCTGTTATAAATTAATTTGTAAGGGTATGCAAACTTTTGCACTCAACCGAATGCAGCTGCATTCCATGCATAAAAGGTTCAAGCTAAATAAATGAAATCTTTTGCTGTTATTATTATTATTATTATTATTATTATTATTTATTGATTGATTTTTTTTTTAGCATTCACACACCTCCACATGAGCGTCTGATGAACCGAGGGCCGCAGGTGGAAGACGTGGTTGCTGACGGCCAGGTTGTGCTCCAGTCTGAATGGCTCAAGCACCACGCCGTCACGTACTGGGAAGGTCAGCCGCAGCTCCTCATTGGGGTTAGCTAAAAGCAGTACACAGCATTAGCTCACACACACACACACACACACACCCGCACATATGCCATGAGCACTTTGCTTATTAACCGACACCCACTGCACCATACATGGTTGAACTTTGCTTTCAGGGTCACATCGTTTCATCCTTCCCACTGAAATGCATGTATTATAAATGCACTCTGTGCGGCCGTGAAGCAGATTGAAGAGAGATAAATGAGCAGTGGGACTTTTTTTTTTTTTCCCCACCCACCTGAAGGCGTTAAGAGGATCAAACACTTCACTTCACTGCTGACTGATGCTGAGGTTTTAATAAAGCTGACTGAAAAGCTTTAAACTGTGATGTCATTGACACTCACTCGGTGGTGGAGGCAGAGACGTCATATTCGGTTTCATATCAGGGGGAAACGGAGGCTTGACGTCCTGATTGGGTGATAAGTATGGAGGGATACTGCTTCCTGGAGTCATGGGTGGCGTGGGATTCCCAGGAACGGGCGAATGGGGATAGTTCACAACTTGCCGAGGAGGCTGCAAGGGGAGGAGAATGCATACACATTTCCATGTATTAAATTGATTGGTTTTATTCAACCACAGAGGGATAGCTTTCATGTTCAATAACCAGGAGCTAAAAATAAAAGACCTAAAGTCAAATAAAATACGAACTGCACAATACCATGAGTACTGTCCAGTGATGTAACATTAAAAAGAGTTTTACTTATTGCACTGCAGAAATGAGATATTAGCAAGTAAAAAAATATCTTGAATATAGTCCCATTTATCGAGTATATCCTATTACCACTTAAAAACCTATTTTTAAACATTTTCTTTTCTGATTTTAAGCATTTGTTTTCTAAAAAGAATCATCAAAATCATCCTAGTATAAGACGACAATTTGAGGACTGAAGGTTTAATAATTTTATATCTGGTTCATTTTATTCTTATTATAGGAAAGAAAAGAATTCTACTCATAGGAAATCTACGTCAACAAAAACACTGAGCAGGTTTCGGTTTGCCATTGTTTCCTTTTTCTCCTATGACCCTGGACTAATGGGACACACTGTACAGTGAAGCACTAACATATCAAGCAATAAGTGAGAAAACCATAAAGGGAAGATCAGGAACTCCTTACCCCACTGCCTTGGTTATAGCCATAACTACCTCCAGAGAAATTGTTATTTTGGCCATTAAATGGCTCTTGCTGAAGGGGGAAAAAAAAAGCACACGATTAGCTGTGTAAAATAACGTGCGTTATTGCTCTACACGGAGCAGTTTGTGACATTTACCTTGTAGTATTGGCCCATGGGTACTCCCGAAGGCGGGTACTGGCCTGCACCCTGCTGGCCTGGCATCCTCTGTCCGGGGTAACTGGGAGAGGGCAGGGCTCTGGAGGCATTAGGGTTTGGGTACTGTCCTTGCTGATTGGGGAACTGGCCATTAGGTCCAAACTGCTGTCCCCCGTAGTTTGGCTGAAAGGACAATAATAACACAATTACTTATTAAACTTTATGGGAGCTTTATGGGTTATGGGAAAGTATTTAGATGTAACAGCAACATTAATATAAAAACGTGTACTGACAGTTATGACCCAGTAAAAGGTGTGTTTTACAAGGTGGGATACAATAAACAGACATAACTCTAAATATGAACCAAAAAGGTTTAGAACATATTATGTATTACTTTGATTTATGCTTTGATGATGTAATTGACGTAATTTTATGATGGCCATGGTCAAACTGCCATCCATCACTAAATAATAAACACAACAGGAGGGCCAATCTTCACCTCTCCAGGATAGGGTCTCTTAGTGCCTTGCATTGGCATGGACTGAGGTCTGGGGCCTGGATATCCTTGCTGGGGCATCCTTTGGCCATGGGCCCCGAATGGCCCCATTCCTGGTGCCCGGGGCTGATTCATGCCCATTGGTGGACCACTGATATTGGAGCTGTTCATGCCAGCACCCATACTGGCTGGGTTGATGCCTCCTGCCATGGCCGGCGGGCCCCGGGGTCCGGGCTGGTTCATAAACTGGCTGTTATAGCCCTGCGCAGGGCCCATCTGAAACGATGAGCACATCTGGAGGAAACAAACATTACAATTACTCACAATAATCATTCTTACTATACTTTCCAGTTGCCACATATTGTGTAAATAATTTTCAACATCTTATTTTAACCTTCAATACATTTTTTTGTTTTTGTTTTTTGGTTTACTGTATTTCTTATTTATACTCTTACAATATCTGGGCCAAGTCTTATTCTGACCATGCTAGTCAATAAGTAAGCAATCAACGGCATCATTTCAGTCTGACTGAATGGACATCACTCACTTGTCCATACTGGTTCATGTCCTTGTTGGTTTCCTGCAGGGCTGCCACAGTTGCCGTGGCAGTGGCCGTTGCAGTGGCGGCGGCGGCAGCGACAGCAGCGGCGGCGGCGGCGGCGGCAGGCTGGGTAAAATCGGATGGAGGCCGGGTGTGAGGGGGCATGCCTATACCACCTGGAGCATTCGGACCACCCGGATAACTGCAGAAAACAAAGACGTATTAGATCCCAACCTAATGATCTTTACATACACTTAGGTAAACTAAAATGGCAAGATTCCAAATAGACTTTCACAAAAACTACGAAGACAATTAAACAAATATAAGAAAACCTTTCTGTTTGATTAAAAAAAACAAAAACAAAAAAAAAAACAAGTGACATCACTGAGTCTACTATATTTCAAGATACATCCTTAATCACTATTCTCGCTCTCTCTCTGCTTGGCACCATGGGAAGGTGATATCATCTCTTTTGAGAAAACTCCTGGAAGACTAACATCCCTGAGCTAAGTGTTGGCTTGGCATTGGAATAAAATATCAAATGTCACTAATGGAAGCCTCATTGCCCATGTTTATTGAATTTCTCACAGAACGGGGCAAGAATAGTCTCCTCTCTTTGTGCTGTATCTTTTCCCTCAACGTGTTTCATTCTGGTGCACTGAATTGTCCGTCCTGTGGTTTTGAACACTCACCTCCCGCTGAATCCTCCAGCTCCAGGATGCCCTGCTCGTCCGTACATACCCTGCTGCATGTAGGCTTGGTTGGAGCCACCTTTGGCTGAAAACTGCTGCTGTTGGCCAGGAAACTGAGGTGAGTTCAGCCCGGGGTTGTTGGCCGTCATGCCAGACCCAATTCCATTGCCTCCAGGGTTCATGGGGTTGTTGGTGTTAGCCATGGGGTTACCCAATACCTATTTTAATGACGGCAAGATTAAGTAATTAGTTGTCAATAATGTTAACAGTGTACCAAAGATGTTCAAAAAAAGGAGCACTTTATACATTAGCACATGTTGGTACTTGTCTGTCTCACCTGACTCTGTGACGTATTGGTCACCCCCCACACAGTCGTCACCACGGACAGTGAGCCTGGGGCCTGGTTGGCATTCTGCTGCCAGGGAACGGAGTCATATGGAAAGGACCCATCACTGAAAACCAAGCAGACACATCAGCATGATGAGATAAAGACAACACCCTAGCTCTATGCAGCGCAACAATAAGCCATGCACGGGGAGGTGTGCTGACTTTGAGGGAGAATTCTCTCATCAGCGGAGAGCACTGTTTCTCATGGAAGTAAAGCTGAAAGATTCACCAGGGAGACTTCGCTGGCAACCAATCAGAGCTGTGGCCCTTAGTACGGAATGTTCTATTAAACATAACTTCATTGAGCCAGCACTTCTCCTTTGCTTAGATGTCCCGGAGGCCTTTTGGCACTGTATCAACAAACAATTCTACTGCCCCAGGTTCTTGACTGACTAACATGGATAAAAGTTTAAAGCAAGGTGTGATATCATCAAATGTTTTCTCTATCTTGGGGAGTCTTGGGCTATCGGCTATCAGCGTGATCTTGCAATGATGCAATGTTTACGCAGCACGGCTGACAAAACTTGGACTGCTGGTGTCTTGAAAAAGGCAAGTGGTGATAACAACAGGATTCAAATAAAAAGAGAACAGCCTTATCGGTTTTATTCAGGTGGTTTTTCTTTTTCTGTTCGTTGGAAATGTTCGCTATAAGTGGGGCTGTACAAAAATCTATAAAACTGAGGAATCGTGTGTATGAGACATCATCACATCTTTGAAACTGCACTCAGGTCATTTCACTTAAGAGTAACAAAGTGGATGAAAGTGACTAGGCTTTGTAAATGCGAAACAAAGAGAAGACTTTAGTTGCTGTTGCATTAACTCCTTTTATTTGCATTCACACCTGTGCACACACGCACACCTCCCATCCCCGAGCTTGTAAAGAGATTTTGCGTATGTCATTTACATTCATTTACATGTATTCATTCAGCTGATGCTTGCATCCAAAGCAACTTAGAAAAGGAGACATGACACAATCCAAGCTTATTCCTGAGCAGTTGGGGTTAAATGATTTGCTCAGTGGCCCTACAAGTGTGGTTCTGGCTGTCGTGAGATTCGATTCAGAGCGTTAGTGTTAACACTGTTTCCACTGACCCAGTTCCATAAAAAAAATGTTTCTCATGCTAATCATAAACCAATCAAAACGTTTAATTGACGTTATTAAATGTTATTTTACAAGTGTGTTGCTGTGAGATTTAAAGAGATGGCGTAGGTCAAACGGAAATCAGTCGTTAAAGAGTGAACGGGACGTTATAAGCTTTTGCGTCAACAGGCGTCTCGGTGTTTGAAAAAGGTGAGGTGAGGTACGGGCTAGCTCTCAAGGAAGTTTATACTAACCCATGGGAGAGCGAGGGCTTCATAGAGTTCATGGGCGGCTGCATAGGCACTTTGCCCGGAGGTTCGTTCTGCCGATTCTTCTGGTGCCGCAGCAGGAGGAGCCGACCCAGCTCCTCACACCAGGACGACAGCAGTGCTAGATAGAGAAGAAGAAGGAAAAAAAAAAGACAGAGACAGAGAGAGACAGATAATGAGTCTAGTGATTCAAGGCACAGGAACCTTAATGTGATATGGGAATTTAGGTCTTGTGGTGTGTTTTCTTCTTCATTTTTGATCTACATTCATAACCCTGACCCAACTTTGTTTATTTCAGTACTTAAAGCACAATTTTTCACCTACAATTGATCAATTCTTCATTTTAGTGAAAGGATGTGATAAATGACAAGTGGAACCATGCTGGGAACGAAACAGATAAGTACAATAATACTGTGAGACTTCGATGCAATAACACATCAGCGTCTCACCTTAACCTTCACTGACAATAACATCCTCTTTCCAAATTCGAGCTGCAGTTTACGCCTTTACCACAGGAGGACACTGCAGTCCTGTATTTTCCCAATCATTTCCAGTCATTTTGGCCTCTCTCTCAGGATCATATGCTTTTCATCTGCAGCGCATTGTAAGCAGTGATCCTACTACAAAAGACTGCTCTTGTCTTCTGGTGGTGGGAGGATGAAAAGCAGGGGAGGAAGAGAGAGAGAGAGAGAGAGAGAGAGAGAGAGAGAGAGAGAGAGAGAGAGATTGAGGTACGAGATACAAGAACTGAGGATGGTGAATCATGTCACGGCAACAGTTCACTGTTTGTCTTTCTCTACATCTCTGACTCAAATAAGTGCTCTTTGGACTCGCTTTCTCTCTCTCTGCATGTTTATTCTACTGTAACACCTGTGTGCAGTGAAATGGAGGAAATTGGAAAATAGTAGAGGTCCATGCTGTCCGGTGTGGTACTACTCAGATACAGCATGAGTAAAAGCCATGAACTGCTTCACCAGTGCGGTCTTGCTTCCACCATCAAAAAGACGGTGCAAGGCAATGCATGAAATATTTCCTTTAATACAAAATGAGTTCATCCTCTGGAACAATAGCCCTCTTTCTTCCCAAGACCCCTCCATGGAGACAGTGGATAGAGAATAAAAAATGCCCTGTGTGCTTATTTTGACACAGAGGGTGGTGTTAAAGAGTCTTTTTCTCCTTGTCTGGGAGACTGCACGCTCTCTGAGATGAGTGCATGCTCTCTCTCTCTCTCTCTCTCTCTCTCTCTCTCTCTCTCCCCCTCTCTCTCTCTCCGGTGCACAGAGACAGACGTCTGCTTTAGCTCTTTCCTCCCTGTATCGATCAGCCAGTAATGACTAATAAGACTGCTCAGCTGTCTCCAGTGCCCTTAATGCTGGGAGAATGTAAACGAGCAAACACTGCGTCCGACAAGTAGAGACGACCCACGTGCACGAAACACATTTTCGCCTCCATCCCAGCTTCATCACACATGGTGTGTGCACGTCTTCGAAAGACACATGACCCCTCCTGCACACCTTTATTCATTACACTTCCAGTGATTCATGTTATTCGTTGCTCTGCCAACGTCTGTCTCTTCCTGTCCTGGTTATAAAACATACAATTACAGTAAGGCCATGTATCGGTACACATATCAAAGAGCATTGTTTGAAAGCAAGTGTGGCTCACCGCACGACGGGCATGAAAAGCCGTCGCAGCAGGCTCGGAGCAAGAGGCTGGAATCACCCACCTATTTAAATGAGAATTATTCCACCCTGCCATTACCGAGAGCTTATCTCCACGCTAAATCACCACCTCTGCACGCTGGCAACTGCTATTTTCTCACAAAAGACCAACTTAGAACTCATATGACAGGTTACAGCCAGCCACTGCTTGCCAATTCCTCCCTGTAGTCCCCTGCTAACACGCCTCCAACATCTAACAAAGAGCAGAGCACTCATGCCTGCTATCCTGCCTGTGCATTAGGTGCAAAAAAAAAAAAAACCCAAACAAAACAACAACAAAAAAACAATCTGTACTTAGCTTTAACACCTGAACACCTTTAATCAACAAGCAACAACACCTTTCTTCTATTTGAATAGCCTCCTGTTTTTTTCCCCCCTACAATACCTGCTGTGATTTCATCTGTGTGGTGACATTCCCTTCAGTCACTAATTCTGCTCTAACCACATCTCCCACAAAGTTCTGCCGTCATTTCCTTCTCATCCTTCTCTCTCATTCTGTACTGTTCTCTCCCTCCCTCTGTCTTCCACAGACACCTGCTCCAGTGTTAGCTGTGGATTGGGTGTTGGCGACTTGGCAGTGGGTGATACGGCTCTGTCACAGACACATCGGAGTGTAAAGCACTCTTTTCTGGCATTACGGCAGCCTGTGGGACAGAAGTCTTCTAACCTCCAGTGGCTGGCTGTGCTGGGTTAATGACAGAAGGCAGCACGTTGTTGTGGGTGGGTTAATGTGAATGTTGAGCATGATGAGCTGGTCTGTACTGGCTCTACAGCATGCAGTATAATGGTGCATGTGTGTGCTGGCTCGGTGGCGGTCTGCAGTACGGTGATGGAGAACAGGATGCCAGGGTTGGCACGCAATGGCATGCTTTAGCCAGAGACAGACGCAGCAGGAGGCAGAGAGAGCAGACACACAGCAGGGTTCCCACCGGGCCAGGCGAGCGCCAGTCATCCAGCGCTGAGCCTCTACTAACACCAAATTTTCCAGCAGCAGTCAGCAACTCATGATACACTAGCGTGGGATGTCCAGAAGTCTTACAATCCAGTGGAGGATTTGCGAATTAACATTGCAAACAATCTTATGCGTGAATATCCTTCCATTCTCATTTTCTCAGAATGTTCTGTTTCAACGTTCACATATTTTGGGAGACTGGTTAAAGAAACCAGTCTGGTGTTATAAATATCCTGTATCGTGTCAGCAAAGGTGGCAAGCACCATACTATATCATTTCATGTAAAGTAATTGCCTCGATAACACAGTAAAGTGGTCGAATCTGTCGCAACTCCAGCACCCTATTTCAACAAGCTTAAAAAATAATAATAATAATAATAAAACATGCACCCTACATTTGTTTTCATTTAACACATAAATGTCAGCAACTGCTAAATGCCATAAATCTTAGTTTACACGTATCATTTTCCCAACAAAAGCGTTAATGGGCTATTTTAGTTCCTAGCCAACATCAGGCCATTGTGTGCTACAGCTCTGGTGATTGCTGCACTTCACGGACACACCCAATATATCAGAGTAAACAAACAGAGGCAGGAAAGTTATTAGACCTAGGGTACAAATCTAAAGTACAAATCCTCTGGCACTGGGTGAACATTACAGAGCAGTAATTCTCATAGTATAGGGACAAATAATATGCACAATTGAATACAGTGCAAAACGTATTGCAATTAAGGCATGACATTATCAGCACTGGTGATTTAAGGAGTCCTGGCAGAGCTTAACGAGAGACCAGTGGACTTTAAATTATCATCGAATTCCGAATGCATTCTCATGTCTGAACTACATTCATCTTCCCCACAAATGATACACTATAAACATTTAAACCAGCACTATGTCTACACATATTATTAATGTAGAAGTTATATATTTATATATATATATGCATACACTTACCCTGTTTTCTTTGCTGTACTGACTCTCTCACTAAATATGCATCATATTTCAGCCTTATGGTATTCTTATGTGCTTTTTTTTTTCTTTGTTTCTGAAAAGAGACTTCAGTGCACTTCTGTAAGTAGCTGTAAATATGATCATCTGCTAAATGCTGTACATGTCATAGTCTCATAGTGAGTCCTAGGGCACAAGCCCCGCTGATCCTAACGTTTCAGATCGTTCTATCATCCAGTGGATCTGCTGAAAGGACAACAGTCCATGGTCCTCCGGATAGCTGGCAAACGAGCTACGGATTTCAGACATGATCCATCTCAGTGTCTCGCTCCCCCCCCTCACCCTATACACATTAGCTGCACATTGTGGTTTAGTGAATTGATGCCCATCAATCCCTCCTGCTGATCATGGTAAATCCTCTAACATGCAGGTCTCTAGTGGTCTTTGTCACCCTGGTTACACAAACAGCCCCCAAATCTGCTGGAAATATGTGTGCTCACCCCACAGGCCCTGCACCCCTATTCCTGCACCACATCGCTCCACCATTGCCTTGTTATGAGCTTTTTAAGTACGACAAAGCTTTTCCGTCACTAATAAAACGGAGACTGCAACAAATGGACAGTGGTGTAATGGAGAAAGGCCAAAACGAACAAAGCCATCAAAGTGGAGAACTCCACTTGACTCTATAATCACAGTCTGGCCTTATCAGATAGCAGATTTCAGCCTGGCCCGAGCAGGCAGCCCACTGTGCCAAACGCAGCACAGTGCCCTCGTCTTTTCCATTACTTATTCATTGAATGTATTACATCTCTGCATGTGAAGAGGCAGGCTGTGGGAAAAGAAGATTTGATTATTAAGAGTGGCGAGAATTAGCAAGTGATGATGTTTTGGGTAGTTACTCCGCAAGTAGGCATATCTGCATGTTAATTCGATCTGATGAAGGATCTATGTTATATTATTGGGTAAGGTTTGCATGTCTAATGGGCAATATTTTTTTGTATAATAAAGCAATTCACTGGCAACGATCATGAAAGGGAGTGTTTAGGTTAGTCTTGAATATTCCAAACTAATCAAATTTCGGCTTGATTTGCACAATGTGCATCGCTATTCCAGACTACATGACCCAAATCGGAATCTTTTCAAAATTGAAACAATAGTCAACCCTGTTTTCTGTAATCCTCTATCACATTTCCTTTGCTCCACTTTTATCCCTCTATTCTTCCTCTCTGTTTGCGTGGAGAGGTTATTAGCGCTCAATCCGGATGGCTGCCATGCTGGCGAGTGTTTAAAGGCCATCATGTCCTGTTATCTTGTCATATCCATATGACACCACGGTGCATCCACTTCCTGCTCTCCACAATAACATCACTCAAACCCCTCATTCAGCCAGCTAATAGATATAATAATCATAATAATCATAATAATAATAATCATAATTTCAGAACAGATGTGTCATGATATAAAGACAGCTTCTATTGCTTTAAAGTGTTGCAGGTAAGGCTAGTAATGTTTCACGGTGCATAGGTACAGAAGTGGAGTATAAATAAAACAACAAAATATCAGTATAAACTAACCTGACACCTAATATCCTATTTACATTTTTTGAAAAAGGAATATGCGGCCAACGTTGGGAAAAACATCTCCATATTTATTTCATTCTAAAGTTTTCGACCTGTTCCCGTGCAAAAAGCACAAGCCGGTCAAGAGACATCGCAAAATATTTGCTGTTATAAAACCAGGCCATCGATGCTAGTAGAAATGTGGATTTCTTGCCACTTTTCAAATAAAATCCTGGAAGAATGTATGGTTAGATATGCGCTGGCCCACCTCGGTATGACACCTCGCCGTCATCCCACTGACTATATTCCGTTTTGCTTTTCCTTTTTTTAAACGTGAAGTCATAAATTTGTAGTCTATGACATGTAGTTTGTTGATTTGTTGCTTTAAACATAAAAGGAAGTGTTTAGTCATTTAATTCTGTGTCACATGCATCAAATTGGTGAAAGGCTTTCATGTGTACCAGATAATTATGCCTACTGCATAAATCATACCAGCAAAGGCTCTTCAGTCGGATTACACCAAAAATCTCTCGGGGGCGATTTAGCAGATATTCACATGATAGACAGTATACAACTACCACCCACTAAAACATGCTCACGATACTACTCTCCGTCTGGTGAAATACAAATATATATATATATATATATATATATACATGTGTGTTTGTGTCTGTGTTCTGAGTTAACAATCTTTGGGTTATCTCACCACTGTCATCAACCACATCAGAAAAATGAGAGCCGTCCTTTAAGGTCTCACTTCTATAAAGCAGTTCTTGAAAGCACAAGGGGCTGTGATTGTGCAGAAATGTTGGTCGGTGCGTGAAGGTGAAGTGGGCCTGTACTCCCAGCAGCACTCTGCTATTACCTAATGACACTGTGCAGGTCCTTCTTTAGTATGTAGAGAAGCCGACACACAGACGACAACTACAACCACATGCATGCTGCAGGACCCGTTAAACCCTGACAGAAGCTAGTGAGTCACATCGTAGCCTCCCCTTCCTGTGAGGTAATGGCTCAGGACAGATCTGTACACACAGCAGATGAGCTACACATACGGTACACCTACTAATTTCTAGACTTCTCTTAAACACTTAAGCACTAGGGGTGTAACGCAAAGCCATAAATTGCAACTGCATCTGTTCTGTGCTCCAAATATTCAAACCTTTATTTGGGTTTAAACCCAAGACCTGGCCTAAACTGGACTTATTGAACCGGATATGAACTATACTACCATGTCCCTAGAAACACTGGAAAACTGGAAGAAAAGACAGACGTAGAAATGATCATATTTACTGGGACATTATTTTTTGCCTACGATATTATCTGATGAATTTAAATGGCTCCAGTTTGCAAAATAGAATTGAAATAGTAACCTAATATAAACTGCAAACCCAGACCATGTTCATGTTCAAGGGTGGCCTCATGTCCATGCTCATTTTTTATTTCAGTGTTAACTTATTTGTTGTGTCCCACGGGGTCTGTAGTCTCAAACATCTCCTGTGAACCTCTCCGCCAAGAACAAAAAAAGTGCACCCGTCACTCATATCTGTATTTGTATCTTTCTAGGAGACATCTATTCGATCCAAATCATAATGACGGCGAATTCGTATTCTGTTACATCCCTATTATGTACAGCCGTACACCATTTGTAATCAAAATAAAGGAATGCTTTTTTGTCCGTGTAAATATAATATTTGTGAGCTGCCAGAGATTCATACAATGCAGCCTCAGTGACATAAAGTCATTTTTTTTTTTTTTTTTTAAAGCATCAATAGGAATAGCTTCATTCTAGGTGAACTGACAAAACACATCATATTGTATTGTATCTACAAAAGCAAGTACAATGAATGAAATAAAGATTACTGACAAAAAAAAAAAAAAAGAAGGCATTAACAACACAGAGGCCGGCCCCAGAAGTGAAGGACACACAGATGGAGGTTTTGCTTACACATACGTAGTAATATGTAATAAAATAAGGAAATAAAGAGGCAATTTGCAATGACTGGCACAGTCTGAAAAAAAAAAAAAGCTTTTCCTTGCCTGCGGTATTGAGTGAGTTGCGGAGCACTTTTTGAAAAATATGATAAAAACATAACTGAGCAGCACATGCTTCTGTGATACAGTTATGGATGCCTATTTAGCAGCCAACGAGCCACACACACACACATACCCCTGCGAGAGGAAGCACATCGAAAGCATCTGTGTCACTGTGACTCAGCTCCTGTGACTGCTCACAGATGAATAAAAAAAAAAAAAAAAAACAGAATGAATGTCCAGGGTGACAATGATAGAGGAAGAGAGAGAACGAGCTCTCCGTTGGATGTGTCACACAAATCAAATGAAGCTATAACACAGAAGAGTACCTGAGTCACTTTGACATCTCCTGCAGGTGTTGGTTTCTGTAGGGTTCAAATTCAACATTTTACTCATGGGGCAAAAGTAAACGTCAAACACAAACAATGCAGCATTAACAAAAAAAATCAGTTTTTAGATGGGTGACTTGATGAGGCATGAATGGCTCTCGGTCACAGTCAGGAAGCCCTAAGCAGTTCGGTGCAGGAGTGCAGGAATTGACCTGCCTTAAAAAATTTTTAAAAAAAGGCAAAAGCGTACTTAATTATTCCAGATACCGTGCATATTTTACAAATAAATCTAAGCACTAGTCGTGAATGGTAAAATGGCCCACATGCAACTGAAAAATGGATTTGCCTTGTTTTGCTGAACTATGCGTTTGATTGTATTGTATTAAAACCATTTACAGATAGTAGCGTTCCTTCCCCGGACTATATATGAAAAATGAATGTGCCAGTCTGAACTCCTCATGCTTGTGGTATCACTACAGTAACACATACTGAAGATGTGGAGAAACGTCTAAATGTTACGCGGTTCCTGGGCGGTAGGCAGCAAATATCTCCGCCTAATCTTCCAAAGCACCCAGACATTAGAAAGCAGTGGCTGAAGTTGATCTTTTCTCGTGTCCCTGAAGGTTTTAGTCTGTTAAACTGTTTGCTCGGCACTTTGCAGCCCGAACTGCTGGAACACATTTTAGCCGTGCCAAAAAAAAAAAAAAAAAAAAAAAAAAAGAGTCATGCCTGCAATCCATAAATAGTTCGTTTCACTCCGATTTTTTATCGGTTAATGACTGTACAGACAATCAGTAAACACTGATTTGAAGTCATCTTCATCTGGGATTCGACATCCAGGAACGTTCAATGTCTCTGACAGTTTTACCCTGACATAGCGCTCTTCGTCACTTCGAGGACCAGTACGGTCATATCGTATGCAGATCTCTTCAACCACAATGGATTTAAAATGGCCTGCTCTTGGAGCTTGTTTTCTATATATGGTCTTCATTTACTGATATATCTTCAATCATCTGTGTTAACCAAACAAGAATTTTTTTTTTTCCTTCTCATGATATGGCCATGACAGGATATGATATAGTTGTCAAACAGAAATCTATTCTTAATTAAGAATATCCTCCCACATAGAATAATAATACACATCACTGCCACAAACGCCGTCAAACTAGGGGTGGACGTTAAGGAAATACACTTACTAAAGTACTGAACTTAAATACATTTTCCGAGTGCCTGTACTTTTCTTGAGTATTATTTCTTTCAGAAACGTAAGACAAATATTGCACGTTTGTCTCCGCTACATTTCTATGAAGGTTCCTGTTACTTTTCACTTTGAAGCATTGGATGAATTTTCTTTTGTTTCCTAAAATGCAATAAACCAATCAGCATCAACTATTTATACTGACACTCAAGTTCAAAGCGCTTGCTGCATTTTTCACTGAACAGTTCAGGTTGAACTTGGTTGTGGTGGTGATG
>JAOVYU010000047.1:16075994-16088614 GCA_025674565.1 Synodontis membranacea
AGAGAGAGAGAGAGAGAGAGAGAGGGAGAGAGAGAGAGAGAGAGAGAGAGAGAGAGAGAGAGAGAGAGAGAGAGAGGAGGCAGTGCATAAAAACTGTGAGCGGAAAGGCCTCACCTGCTGACTTTGGTGTGAACTTGTCCCGGTTGGCTGCACACACAGCCAGGAGCCGGTAGCCCAGGTCCAAGTCAAAACCCTGCTGTGCAGCAACACGGCTCACCACCTGTAGGGACAGAGCAGTAGTGTGTTAAAACATGTCTCTGTGTCAGTGCCAATGCATGTGAAGAAGTGCTTCTTCCCAGTCTGTGTTCTGCAGAGAAACTCAACATCACACACACACACACACACACACACACACACACACACACACACAAAAAAGCTTCATAAAACTCTCTGCATTAAGGGAGATGCACTGAACTCCTCTAAACACATTCCTCAGGACTGGGACAGTTCAATTTACATACGTTTATTTAAAACATGTGCAATTACGCTTCCTTAAAATTCCACCCCTCACCCTCAGGAGAACAGCTTAAACCAGGAGTGTGTAAGCACTACACCCTTCACCCTGCTTATCTCATCCTCTTACACAAAATATCTCTCTGAAATAACTCATAGTGGAGCAATTCAACCCTATTCCCTACTCAGACACATGAAATATTTACCATATCTGTTTGCATGAATAATGCATCGCACCTCCACTGATGTGGCGCTGTGTTACGGCTGCATCGGTTATTCTTCTCGGTGTCGGACTGATGGGTTTTTCCCTAGAGACACGCCTGTTTGTTCTCTCACTCACCTGAGCCTAAACTTGGCCCAACGACCTCGAGAGAAGCAAACGTTTCAGTGTGAATCTGTAATGAACAAGGCCAAAAGGTAGAGAAGTGGAAACAGTTCTGCCACCACGGGCAGGACTCGGCCAAACAAAAGAACTCTTAGAAGAACATTACGAGACACGCCTGTCATTTGCCGCAACAGTGCACAGTCCTGGATCGCTACAGCTCCAGCTCCCTTTTCTTGAAAACAAACACTGATGTTTCGAAGAAGAAGAAGAAGAAGCTGAAGTGATCATGCAGAAAAACAAAGCACGTCTAGAGAAAACACAGAGGACCAACCTGGCACTGATCTACAGCATTCCACTATCTGTACCGTCAGCTACAAGATGTCCACTTTAGCCGAGCCCACTGCTTAGCAACAGTAAATCAAACACCGCTTTATCAGCAACACAGTAGAATAAATCACTTATTAACTCTATTTAACTCAAGCAAACCTTCTGAAATATGTATTTTGACTCGATGGAAAAGAAATTAATTAAAAAATAAAAATAAAAAATCAGGTTACATGTGGGAAAAAAACTAAAAAAAAAAAAAAAAAATGACAACCTAACCTGGAAAGACAGCTTTTCATTCATGGTTTAATGGTCAAATAATTCAGTGTTGACAGCACTCCGAGATCTGATGAACAGCATCTCTTCTAATGAAAATCCAGAGATATTTTTTATCCTGTACTTTGCAGGGCTTTTGACAGCAGAAATGTCGAGTTTCTGCCAAACTTTAATTTCCCTCCTGCAACTGCATCTGCCAAGAGTACGGGACCAGGCACAGTGCCACGCAGGCTAGCACGGATTCGAACGGGCTTTAGAAATGTTCCCTCTCATAAGCTTGCGCTTCATAATCTCTTTTCTCAGAATGCCGGCCCAAAAAAAATTATACGATTTAGCAGCAACATTTCAGGTCACTGAACCAGGCTGATCCGAGTTTACAGTCTTATCAGTCTATGTAGCAAGAATACGAAGGAATCAAAACAACAATAAGAAGAGTCGAGGATCGGTAGGGGAAAAAAAAAAAACGGACGTGCTGTAAAAAATAAAATAAAATAAACACTCCAGAAACCTACTTCTAGTTAGCAGTGGATGATGTTCCGTCGGCGGTTTATCTCATCTTATATGAATGAAGATCATTCTAAACTATACTGATGGAATCAGACACGCCAGGTCAGTCCTTTCGCAATGCTTAGGGTTTTGAGTCTAAATAAGTGGTGGTATTAACTTGATAGGGATTTATTTCACTTTGCTACACTCGGGTTTAAATAACTTGAGCACAGTTTCTATAAGTGGACTGGCGTCCAATCCAGGGTGTTTCCTGGGACAGGCTTCTGAGAATGAGACTGAATGAACAAATGAATGAATGAATGAACGGATGGATGAACGAACGAACGAATACTAATATTAAATCACAAAAAATATATTCTCCACTCCTGTTTCACGTTAAGTAAAAAAAAAAGAAAAAAAAAAGAAGACGTACTGTAAAATGGGTCATTTGGCCCACAGATGATGAAGGACAGTGAAACAATGTGTTTCCAGATAGCAGTTGTCAGATCGCTCCTGACAGGCTATGGGGACATGTCATTTATCATTTGACACAGTGCGGATAGTGTGTGCGGTTCGAAGGCAAGAAAGAGTGTGCCGGGGACGAAGCAGCAGCGCTGAACTACCTGCCGCCCGAGGGGCCAATGTGTAAGACATGTCCACATCTGTCGGCCAGCATTCTTATCAGCTCTTCACTTTCATCTCCCTAACAACCATAACAGTGCCGGAAGGTTGGGAAGGTGGAGGAGGATGCAGAACACTAATTCTAAACGCACCTAAACACACCAAAGAGACTCACATGCAAACTAAATTGTCAAATGTTACATACGCAAACTGCATAGATATACTGCACCTGCTTGTGTGGATCTGGGATCCGTGCGTAACAAAACCTAAAGGACCATTCCCTTGGATGATGGACAATTACAGGAGAACCCGAAGCATTGGACAGTACTTTCAATGCACGAGAATAAAGACAACGCCATGTACACAGAATACAGGAAATAGCGGCAGACTGAATCAGAATGAACTCATCCCGAATCGCGTCCCGTGCAAGGGGTGGTCTTGTCAGAAGATCAAAGCTAAAGCGATCTTCCTCCTCTACTTCGGGTTCACACTTGTTTTGACATTCACTTGCAATCTCTCGTGTCATCTACGTTGTGTGCTTAGCCTTTGATGATACACGATAAGAGTCACTCCAACTACGCACAAAAAAATGCCTTCGTTCAACTTCTGCTTCTTCTTTGCATGTTTTGCTGCTGTTTCCGCTGGCCATCAGGGACAGGAATGAGATCTGAATGAGATTGAATTTGTTCTCTACATGAGCCCTTGATTAGAGAATTTACTGTAATTAATCAAAGGGCAAAAGGCTAAAAGTGGTTTCAAAGAGTGGCTGAATTCTCTGGTTGGCTGGTTTAAACAGGGCTTTAGGGGCTTTACGGACTTATTTAAAGAATAAAGATTATTTTGTCGTTTACTCAATGCTCCTTCAGTTTGCCATTAAGTCCCATAATCTCGCCATAAGCTGAAGATTCATCCAGCATTACCAGCAAATGCTCCTACAAAAGAGCGCTCTCGGATCACTCAGCTAAACACGGCTGTTGATAAGGCGTAAATTTTTCCAATATGTTTTTGAGTAAATCGTTATTTGAAGAATGGAGATTGATCATAGGCAAAGTGGAAACGTCTCCGCTGGAAATCAATGGGAGGGACGGCTTCACAGCTGCGCTAAGCGCCTGCTCTGGAGGCCCGTGTGAAGCTGGAGGTGCTGGCCGCTGGCCTCCTGCCATAATCGATGAGCAGCTGCAGTGGAGGATGGCAGGGTTGACTGCTTCTCCCTGACCTGTGCTTAAGTACCAGTGTCTTATCAGAGCAAAGGGGAGAAGGACAGAGCGAGAGGGACGAACAGAGATATAGTCTGTGTGTGTGTGTGTGTGTGAATGAAAGGGGGGGGGCAAGATAGCGAGAATGAAAACCAAGACTGAAAAACAGAGAAGGAAGAAAAAAAGGGCAAGTATGTGGGAGTGAGACAGAGATTGTGGAAGAGGGTATAAGACAGTCGAAGAGAGAGAGAGAGAGAGAGAGAGAGAGAGAGAGAGAGAGAGCTGGGAGAGAGAAAGGGGAGAGCCCGGCTATGTGAAGCGTGACTTTTTGCTTTAACCCCTGTCTCCGGCCCCTGATAGGGCAACAGGAGTGGAGCGGCTGATGTCTTACCGTCAGACATCCCATCAGGCTTTGCTCAAAGGGCCTCTGGAAAGCTCTCGGGTCTCCACACCAGTCGAGCAGCTCTGTAGCCGCTGTCTGAAAATTGGCCGGATTCTGTAAGTGCTGTTGGAGGAAAAGAGAAAGCAAATTTACTACACTAAACACTAAACACTAAATCCAAACATCACAGCACACTTTCAGCGTATTCAAATTATAAAGCAACTCTCATACAGAAACTGCAAAGAGACTAATTACCCAATTTGTCCCTTTAAATGTGTGGCGTGTACGTCTTATACTTGGTTATAAATGCATGGTTTAGTTTTAGTTTCAGTAATTATAAGAGCTATAAAATATTACTGATCTGATTAATTGATAGTTTAATTAATTTATGACATATCAGGGTGGTGCATAAGTCTGTGGCCTTTTCGAACACATTTTTATTTGTGATTCTCTAAAATAACACATACACAGAGTTAGTCTTCAAAGTAATCACCACTAGATTCTATGAATTTCTGCCACTTATCTGACAAAGAATGAAAACGGTCATGAAAGAAGGACTCGGGCTTTGATGAAATTAATTCGTTCGATTTTTTTGAAATTTTTTTGTTGGCCAGGGAGTGTATGTTACAGTGACCTAAACAAGTGGAAATCCCATGACGTTATGTCTGTTGAGTAGGCTGGATGCAGTACAACTTCTCATCCAAGACTTAAAATTGTATCCTTGGTCGCTTTTGCAACATGTGGCCCTGTGTTGTCATGAAGGAGGATGATTTTCTTTTGCGAATGGCTGCTGGATGATCGTAGTTCATTGATCTTTTTTCACTTAATGTGATCAATTGATCGCTGTAACGGCCGGTGTTTGACAGTTTCTCCAGGATCGAGCAGCTCATAATAAAGGTGTAATGCACCTGTAACTCAGGTGTTAAGCCGTTGAGTGATATTTCTCTCTGAAAGTGTATGTGGAACCCATCTGCCAACTTTCAGAATCTTTTCAATTGCCTTCAGATGCCTTAGAACAGTAGAATGATCCATATTCTAATGTCGTGCCAGCTCTCAAGTCGATTGTGTTGCAACTTCATCGAACAGTTTCTGTTTCCTTTGCTCTACCACTTCTTGGTTTAATCATGTAGCTTGAATTCACCTTTTCGAAACAGAACCAGTTCTTGACTGCAGAAATGACGATTGGAGCATTGCTATGAACTTTGCAAATTTTGTCTCTTAGCTCTGTTGTGTTTTTTTCCACTATTGAATAAGAATAGAAGGCAATGACGAATATGTATCTTACTGGGCTCCATGCTTGATTGATAAACTACCTAAAACACATGCTTTTATGGTTTTACTAGGCCATAAGCTGAATGGCATAATAATATGAGCTTAACACACTAATATTTTAAATCTGGATCTCATGTGGTTGTCTGGATTAAAATGTATGATTATACAGGCATAAATAAATGAATGAATGAATGAATGAATGAACAAGTGACAAAGATGAACAGTTGATTTTTTTTTAAAAAAAATAACACTACCCTATTAGTAGGATTATACAACAAGGTAAAGAGCAATTTACTACAAATTGGAGCCATAACCACGTAGCTTCTAACTCACTTATCCTCTCACTCACTCACTCACTCACTTACTCATCCACTCACTAACCCACTCACTTACTCATTCACTCACTCACTCATCCACTCACCTATTCACTCACTCACTTACTCATTCACTCACTTATTCACTCACTCACTCACTCATTCACTCACTCACTTTCTCATTTACTCACTCACTCATCCACTCACTTACTCACCCACTCACTTATTCTCCCACTCACTTACTCATTTACTCACTCACTTACTCATTTATTCACTCATCCACTCACTCACTTACTCACCCACTCACTCACAGCTCACTCATTACACTAAGCCTGTAATACATTCCCTGATCTTACAACTATGGTTAAATGGCCAGCAACCAAATCTGTGTGCAAGTTCCTCTCCTGATTGGCTAGAAAACAACCTCCCACTCTCTGTTACAAAAAAAAGTGGTTCTTCAGCATTTCTTTACTCAAACTTTTGCAAGTTTTACCTCAGATGACCTTCTGCTGATTCACGGCTACAGGTAGTGTTTCACACGTGCAGATCGAAACTTGCAGGTACAAAATATCCCCTGCATATTTTCAAATGTTGAGTTACAATTGTGGTTTGTGCTTCGTATTTACAAATCATAATTTACGATTACAAAACCGGTTCGGCGCATTTACCCTTCCTTCAGGGAGGACGTGAAGGATTGCTGCCGGGAGTCACGTGACAGCCAAGATGCCATCTTATGGATGCTTTCGTTTGTATTTGCAAAACGTGCTCTACACATTTGCAAATAGTAAAATCCAAGTACAAACTGTTTCACAACACAAGTACAAAATCTGCTCCGCACATTTGCAAAGAGTGACGTAGATTTTGCACTTACATTACAAAACCTGCTGGAGATTTCGTAGGAGATTTGTCTTATAATTTATCCATGACTAAAGTAACACTAGGTAAGTCGTCCTAGGATAAATGTAGTCATGTATTTAGAAAAAAAAAAAACAGCAGCGCAATTCTAACTCTCTAATGTCACAGCGATAACGTGTCGTGTGAGGAAGTAGCGACCATATCTGTGTCTTCAGTGAATGTTTTCTGATCTAATCCCCTCAATGAAAGGAGATAAACACAGTATAATCTAGGTGTTGGCACATGTTCTCGTATGAGATGATAACGAGAGTTCTCCCAAAGCCACAGCTGAATCATTCAATCAGAACTTAAACAACTCAAGTTTGTCCAGATCCTTACACGAAGAAAAAGGTTCAGCAAAATTTAAGCACTCTTTATCAACCTTCCTTTGATCACTGGACATTCCGACCTTCACAGGAACGTAAAGTTCTTCCCCCAACGACGTCTCAGAGCATTCTGAGATGAAAGGCATTTTGAGTGAGGGTTGTTTATGTTGTCTAGTCTCTCTCTCTCTGGTGAGAGTTGCAGCTCCTCCTGCTCTGTCTTTGCTTAACCTCTGGTGCATCTGTGTGACCCTGTAAAGACCCAGCCGCTAAACACAAGGCCTCCTGGCTTGAACGCAGCTGTGCATTCTGGGACAGACCCCCCCCCCCCTCCCTCACCCCTTCCCATTAACAAAGAGCTCAATTCTCCTCAAGGTCTGCTCACACCACCCCAGCGTGTCCTAATCCACCCTCCTCATCATCTTTTGTCCACTAAGATGTAATAGATCTGCTACACTGAAAGCAGTAGCCAAGCAGGCCGGTAAACAAAAGAATGCACATGAGGGAAGCTTTGAGGCATTGAATGAGAAGAGGCTTATTTCTTTTTTCACAGATTCTTTTTTTTTTTTTTTTTAGGTTTTTTTTTTTTTTTTTTTTTTTTTTTATTGAGCCCTGAAATTGTTTATCCTTTCCTTGAGTAAACCCCTCCTTTCCTTTCCATCCCTATCACAGTGCAGCTCACAAGACATGATGAGAAATTTAAACAAACGAGACAGCCCCTTCAAAGTTCTTGCTTTGGAAATGGCCCAACGCTGCCCGACCATGCCGAGAGGAAGACCGCGCACACTCTGAAAACTTCCATTATGCTTGTTGACGGGCACCTCCTCTTCCCCGCTTGCTTCAAGGAAGCAGCATTGTCTCCGGGGGGGCAGCAGAGGTCGCCATTTGAATGAGCGGCTTTGGTGTCCATTGACAAAGAGCTCATGTGACAAAGAGCCAGTGTGCGCTGCCGCACAGCCCCGCTGAGTAAATCCCGCGCAACATAAGGGCAGTGTGGGCTGGGGAGAAATCTCCTCCTGCCACAAAGCCGGTTGAGACGAAATTGCGTTTTGAGGCGAGTAATTCTTTGATTGAGTTGGTGTTCTGAAATGAATAATGAGTGATGGGGGGGGACTGAAGGTAAGACAGAGGCAAGAGGGGGAAAAAAAAACGTGTGTAAGTGTGTACTTATTGGCACAGTTGAGCCGATGTCTGCGTCGAGAGCTGCCGAAGTGCGATTGGCACAGCGCATGGCACAGGTGTTCCGAGAGCTCTAGCCAAACCTCAGCGCCCCACCTTCCCCCTGCCATGCTGACACTGTCCAAACATGACCCCTCCACCACAGGACTCTGGCTATTTGTCACTCGAGAAAGAATGACAAAGCCTCCTATTGCTCGTTTAAGTCGGGGTAAAAAAAAAAAATAATAATAATAATAATACGAGGCATCTTCCAACATTTGTCTCTAACGACAAAGCACAGTCTAGGTCTGAAATACGGAGGCATGTCTAATCTAAAGGCAGGTATTTTTTATTTTTTTTTTTTCCCAATCTGTACCATCAGTGAGGTGAGGGTGCTCATCTCATCAGTATGAGGATGTGAACTACACATCTGGCTGCTTTAGAAGCAGAGCATGGCTCACTAGCACCACACATTTGTATTCCTCTCGCATGCGAATAGTAATTCAGTCCTGCTCCAGAACATAGGAATAGGCTTTCTAATTAAAGCTGAGTTGCTCTGCCATGTTTCCCTAATTAATTTCAAGCACTGAAGTTCTTGGTCTTGAAGAGGAAGGGGCAAATTAATTGTTCTGATCATCTGAGATAACATTTTTAAGTGCTCCGAGGGAAGTGTTGTGAACAATAAAGAGTTATATAGACTCCGAACGGGAGGGAGTTTTGCTCTGAGGAGCTGAAAGTAATGGTGTGCCAGATCCAGGATAAACACTGGATGGAATTTAGTTTGAAGTGCAACTGTAAGGGCGTAGGGGCTGTCACTGAAGCAGTTCTCATTTTGTTTGATAGCTTTCAGCTGCTCTCCGCTGGGCACATGGCTTTTACTGTGCATCAGGAGCCCTGTGACAACCGAAGATATGCAGGCAAAGACCTGTGCAAATGAAAGGAAGGAAAGTATTCCTTCATTACACTCAATACCCTGAAGAAAATATCAACAGATAACAGATATTATTGAGAGAATATTCTTGAGTACATGCTAAAGCAGAGGGTTGATGGGATGTCGGGGTTTATGGCACAACATGAAATTTATATTCGATTTTACAGCATCTTCCTGCAGCTCCTCGAGGACCGTGTCCTTAGCGTACTTACATAGTTTCTTCCTGCGGATGTTCAAAAGCATGTCCAAAACTGACGTTTCAGGAGTGAGTCTCAACTTAACGTAGTGCGTTACCTCACTGATTACATGCTCAAGTTCTCAAGAAATGTCCATAGGTGCTTTTAAGCAACAGGCCACAAACATAAACTCTGTGTGTTTGATCAGTCAAGTGTCATTGTTGAACTACGATTGCTCAACCATCCACAATTCTAGCTTACGATTGAATGAAAACGCGCCGTTAGATATTTCTATGACAGTGAGACAAAGTGAGAAGCACCAAAGAGAATGGCACGTAAGGCACAGACCAGTAACAGAAGAAAGAAAGGAGAAAGTCCCCATCAGATGCAGAGTATCAGCCTCCCAGGCAGCCAGGCTTCAAAGACAGACCTGGAGTGATAAGGTGCCCTTGTTTACCGGCAGACAGGATCAGGCTGTACCTGCTGCAGTGAAAACAGCATACACACACACACACACACGCTGGCCTCCAGCCAGCACCCCCCCCCCACCCCCCCGAATCAAAACAGCACAGCGCGTCGGACTGCATGCAAATATACACATACGCGCGTAACACCGGCAATCACTGACCTGTACACACCGATGCGGCGGTCACGCCTGATATACCAAACACTCACCACACCCCAAATGTGCCACTTTTTGATTTTGATTAGTGAGTGTCAATCGATGGTGTATTGGGTTTTTTTTTTTTTTTTTTTTTTTTTTGGGTTAATGAGCCACAATCTGGCATGCATAATAAAACTAGTAATGTCATTTGTCACGAATTAAGCAGGTGAAACATTTCAAACGGCATTTGCTAATCCCACAGACTGGTATAACTGAGAGGGCAGAGGTAACAAAAGCCAAGAGTTAACACGCACACACAACTGAGATACTACAAACGCTCAGGAGCGCACACACACTCAGTCATGTACTGCACTCTCATAAAGCTGTCAACAGTCACAAAGAGTCACACCTGCACTCACAACAAACACACCGTCAAGCAGTTAGCGATGTTTAAAAAAAAAAAAAAAAAAAAAAAACATGACAAAGCAAAGCCTTGGGTCGCAAAAGCAAAACTACCTGTGTGTTTACTGTACACGAAAAAAAAAAAAAAAAAACCCCGGTGAATACAGCGAATAACCTTCTGTGATGAATGAATTCTGCACTAGATACGTGTCTGACATTTCGACGGACAAGCAAAACGCTGTCATATGCTAGATACAAAGCTTCCGAAATGCCTGGGAAATAGGCTACACGGGAGGATCTCGGCTCTGGCCCCGTCCTGCAACCCGATCCGGGCCCGGCCGATTGGAAAGCTAACACATCACCATTTAAGGCAGCTCGCAGAGGCCAAGCAGCCATGAATGCTCAGCTACCAACTGCACACATGTGCCACTGCTCAAGCTATATTTGTACGTGGGCTTTATGGAGGGCTGCGACAGAAGTAAGACATGTGTTTCGCCCTGTACTGACGCCGTAAAGAAATCCAAGGTATAAGTTGGGATGGGAGTTGTGTTACAGCTGATGAGCTCAAATGCACACATGTACATGAAGGCAGTTTGGGTCGATTGTGCTTGGTGCTCTTGTCAGCTTACCTGTTTGATACACAGCAGTCTGTCGTTGGTCTGCTGTATATGCCTGTCCATCGAAGGAATCGAATTCATCTTGATTGGCTGTCTCTTCCTCTCTACCTGGAAGCCATTAAAGTTCTTCTCTCTGAGGATTGGACAGACAAAGAGAGGAGTGTGTCAGCATGAGGGGGAAAGCACTTTCAGTGACGATCCCCTCAACGAGGATCTAAAAGACATTAAGTGTTCAGGAGATTTTTTTTTTTTTTTTAATTTTTTCTTTTTAACACAGAATTTCAAGGATAACCATTAAACACATCTTTGTTCATATATTACAGGGCACTGTGGAGCAGTGGTAAAGTAGAGGGAAGATAGAGAGCGGGTTGCCTATGGAACGCCAACAGCGGCACTGTTTTGAGACGAGCCATATCTGCGCGGTCCTACCCGTGGAGTCAACTTACTGTTTGCATTGCTCAGAAGTTCACCCGTCCTTGATTTACCAGTCCACAGCCGGCTCTGTCATGGATACGCTAGATTCAGGACCATGGGCCGGCCTCGAAAATAAGATGTTACTGACAAGACATGCACCGCATGCGCGCACGCTGTTTCGCCAGCAAAGGCTGCATCCCATCAGCATGTCTATTACATGGTGTTAAAGGTATCATACCTTCCGTTCAAGGTTATCAATTCTGCCTTTGCCGGCTGATTTACAGTCCTATTCGGCACGGAATAAATCCGGGGCGCCTGGCTCTGGGCTGTAACTCATGTGCCAGAGGAGACTAGGGGTGGTAAGGCAGGACTTCATTCCTCATCAACTCAACTTATCACCATCACTCTTACAAATTTCCTGAATCCAAACAGGCAGGCAGCTGGAAGAATCCCCCAGCATGCAGTCCTGCAGCAGCCAGATAAAGCTTGCTTCATACGTGTTGTATATACGATCTGGGTGCTTAGCATGCACTGGAACGTGTTGCATTTAGGTGTCTTAAAGAGAAACAGTTATCAGTGTACTGACAGGCTCATTAATGAACCACCAGACATTAAAGTTAAAGCAGGATGACAGGTGCGTACCCGCTGTATCAGACTGCCTCTTTAATAGTCATGTGGCTTACAGCCACTGTGTGAAGAAAAAAGAGAAAAAAAAAAAAAACAATACAAATTTATTCCAGGATACACAGAGCTGTGGGGAAATAAAGCCGAGTTAACCCAAAAGTAGCAGCAAGAGAGAGCACCGAGATGTGCAGAGACAGGAGGTTTCCAGCAGGTGTCTCCCTCCCACACTGCACTCTCACTACTATAAGTGCACTGCTTGAACCGTGTTCCTTTAAGCCTTTACAAGCGCTACAAATCCTCTACTCCCGCTCACTGACAGGACACTCTCAAAGCTGCCACATGCCCAGTTGACCTTGTGGCTATTGATTAACCATTTCCTACCAAATCCCCGCCGTCTCTCACTTCCAGATTCCAGCTGAGACGCGGTAACCAAACGGTTAAAGACCGACGGAGAGAACATGAGAATGCACGAGAGAAAGGAAGTGACAAGGAGAAGCTTGTCTGTGTCCCCCTCATGGTCCCCGGTTGTGTTAGCTGGGAGGAAGATAATAACGCGAAAACGCCGTCATGGCGTACGCCGAGCGTTCTGCTTTTGTGACGCAGGCCAGCCGTGGAGCGGAGCTCAGAGTCCGGCACTCTGCTCCCCCTCTCCTCTGTCCCTCAGGCAGGGAGGGCTGGAAAAACACTGGTTATATAACCCAGCAACTACCTCAATGAAAACAAACTCATGTCTTCATTATCCTGAGAGGAGCACAACCTAGCCATGAAGTCATTCCAAGCACAAAGGCTACAGTCAGATGCTCAGACAGAAGCAGATTTCAGCACAAT
>JAOVYU010000047.1:16088728-16107612 GCA_025674565.1 Synodontis membranacea
ATATATAAATGTGGAGCTTAGATGACTCGCACACTGCTCTGAATATAGCCGTATGAAACGTACAAGAGCGTACACAATTAGAGAAGGTGATACTCGGGGATTACAAAACCGACCCATCTGGGCATAAAACAGCCCTCCCAAGCGGAAGGAAGATTAATCATATCAGAGAGGCAGCCCTACTAATAATGCATTCCACCAGAGCGAAAAACAAAAGCCAGGAAGTGGGGCAAAAAAAATTACTGTGTGGAAACCCATTCTGCCTTAACAGAGTAGGCAGAGGAACACGGAGATCGAGGGAGGAATAGAGAAAGCACGAGAGCCAGAGGTACACACGGAGAGAAAGGAGATTATCTCTATACAATCAGGCACACGCCGCATGACTGACTTCTATATTTTCAGCTCGCAAATGACTTCTTGCTCTTGCTCTCGAAATATCATCAGGCGTTCTCCCGGGTTAAGGACGGGGATTGACGGAGAGTGATACCAGCACACACAAACGCATAGCACAGCGAAGGCCAGGCTTAAAGCACAGTGACCATAATTACATATCACTGCGCAGATCTGAGCTTCTCGAGCACCATCATATCATAATGTCGTCCGCACCAGGCCGCGCCGGCTCGGTAAATCCTGTAGTGGCTGTTATCAGTCACCTCTCATGCTGGGTACAAGGGTGAGGAGTGTGTTAAACAGTGTGTCAGCGGGGGCTGAGCCTGTGTGCCTGTACCTGTCGGTCATAGAGCCTCGACTCCCACACCGATCGATCAAATCCGAGAAAATCAATCAAATAAATAAATAAATAAATAAATAAATAAATAAAGCGCCCTTGCCTTCACATGCTACTAGCCGAGGCTAAGCGCCTGGATGTGGACACGTGATAGCTAGTGAACGCGGTTACCGGTTTAGAAGGATGGGGAGGAAAAGTGTCTCACTGTACAAGTCGCAGCAAGTCTGCCCATGATGAAAGCATTTTACAAATACTTCTGCTTAGTATGTCATGACACAGTGTTAAATCTGGCCGAGCCATGGTTTAAATGTGTAGAGGGTTTCTTTTTTTTTTTTTGCGCTCCAGATGCCCAGTCCCAGAGCGCAGCCCCTGCACTGAGCATAAAGCTGTGTTTGTTGTGTGTGTGGAGTTGGGCTGGGTAAAGGCACTCCACTGCTTGCCATTGTCCTGTCCCAAAATGTGCTATAATCCCCTGAACAGTTTCTGCCACTCAGTGTGTGAGTGTGTGTATATATATGCGTATGTGTGTGCGTGTATGTGTGTTGGCCTCCGCCTGCCCCCGCCTCTCGCTTTTTCTTCTCTCCCCATTCCCTCCTGCCACTCACTCGCCCCCTCCTCCTCCTCCTCCTCCTCTCCCTCCCTCCCTCCTTCTGTCTCTCCCTCTCTCTCTCTGTCTCTCCAGAGCCCTGGGAGCATGCTGCTTTAACAGGCTGAGGAATGGATTCATTTCATCTAATGTGGTTTGGTCTGCAGCAGAGCCACTCACCCTGAGCAAGAGGCTCCCCACTGCAGTCATGTGTTTTCATACAAGCCAATCAACACGGCTGCACCAGCCTGGCCTCTTTCCCTCCCACAATCTCTCGCTCTCTCTCTCTCTCTCTCTCTCACTCTCTCAGTCTCTCTCTTGCTCCCTCTCCCCTCCCTCCATCTCTCCATCCCTTTGACTCACTCTACCTTCCCCATTCTTCCTCTCTCGCCCACCCCCCTCCTTTTCTCCCGCCTTTCCCTTTCATTCTTTCCATCTGCCATTGGCTCTCTCATTTCACACTGTCCAGCAGCTGACTTTCGTCCACATCTACCTCCTTACGAATGAATTGACTTCTAGACGGGGTCTGTTAGGAGCGTGCCATTTTTTATTCCCTGGCTTACTGGACAAGCACTAGCTCAGAGTTGGTGTGTGTGTGTGTGGGGGGGGGGGGTTCATGCAACCAATCACTCACTACACATTTAACATACGCTATTAGCTCTGCCAGTAATAATACTAGCTGCTACTACGCAGCGTCTGTCAGTGGTAACATCACTACTGCTATTTTTGCCACTGACTACCTCTTCCCCAGAGGGACTGATAAGATTGGGCATTATACACTCAGCTCCTAGCTAATGCTTAATCCTGGCCAATGCTTGGTGAAGGCAGAGAGGCAAAGAAAGAGAGAGAGAGAGAGAGAGAGAGAGAGAGAGAGAGAGCGATAGGGAGAGACAGAGGCCACAACAAGAGGCCACAGAGTGGCAGTAACACCGAAACTAAAAGAAAAAGCCTGGACACAGGAAAGCAGGATGAGATAAAAAAAAGGATTATTGACAAAAAACGGAGTATATGCACGTCGAGAATCCAAATGCCGAATATATATTTTTTTTATCTATTGCTCCAATATTCAAGAGGACAACAAAGTAAGAAATAACAAAAATGCAACAAAATGTCTGGGTGCTCAAAGAGATCACACAAACCAAAGTCACACACTCCAGTTCTTGGTTCAGTGTATTTTCTACACCACCCCGGGAGACGCCGTGACCTCGGCGTGTGTGACCTTGCCCCCAGTCGCGCCAGAGAGGCGGGGATGAAAAGCACATCACTAACGCAGGGCCAGTTTTGCCACGCTGAAAATAATGTCAAGCCAGCATTTCCCATAAACTAGCAGCCAACCGGTTCCTGCCTCATGCTGCTGCATCAGGAGCAGAGCTCAGATAATATCCGCTTTAACGTCTCACCTGAGGGGAAGTGCTGCAGAAAGAGCTAGCGTCAGTACAGCCCCCCCCCCCTTTTTTTTCTTTTTTTTTTCTAAATGCACAGGCTATGACTTCTGCGGCTGCTCCAGGGTCAGCTCGGAGTTTTAGCTCACAGTGGCAAAGCTCGGTAATTCACCCGAGACGGTCGATCTTGCACCGGCAGCTACTGATGAAAGCGCTGCTAGACCCGTGCCGCTGACGTGCAGGCTCAGACCTCCTAAATGAAAAAAAAAAAAAACCGTTGTTGTTAAAAGTAAATTAATTAGCTAATAAAGGGACTAATTTGAAACACAAATGAGCTATTTTATATGGAGACTATTCCTGTGGTCCTGTGCTCTGCTCTTCCCAAAAGAGGAAAATTGAGAGCAGCTGTTTAACAATTTGATATTTGAGAGCATTTGGTGGCTATAAATATTGAACAGCAGCACCGTGCCAGAGGTCCCTACAATGGCAGGTATGTGCAACCAGATACCCAAGGGAAAATCCCATCATTCCATGAACGTGTTGAAGAGGGAAAAGGGTCGTGGGTAAGCTCCGCAATTCAGTGTGCTGAAGGGAGCCTGTGAAAACCTCCAGCTAGTCCAGATAAGAACTCGCCGCCTTGCTGTGGCACTTGGCCTGCCCGACCTGACACAACCACAAATCACTGACAGAGCCTAAATCACAATTTACCTCCATGTTCTTATCAACACCCCGACCCGGACTGGTCAAAGTCTCTCTCTCTGTGTGTGTGTGTGTGTGTGTGTGTGTGTGTGGCAAAGCAAAAGCATTTTTAGCATTCCAGACAATTCCAAGTTGACTCTTCCCATGATTCTTGCTCGTTTGTTAAGTTAAACAGCTAGTTTTTTAACATATGGATGAGAACTATTATGCTGTAATATCGACGCTGTGAAAAATTATTCCACACTATACTTTACTGAGATATTACGATATATATATTTTATTTAAATTTCTTTATTTGTTTTTCTCAAAAAAGTAATTAAAAAGTTTTAAAAGTTTCAAACTTTTTAAAACATTTAAAAGTAAATGTTTTTTTTTTTCCTTTTCAGAATCTCTACTTGCTTTCATTTCAATATTTATTATATTTCATTAGTTACATTTGCCAAAAGTTTCTACTCAAACATGCGGCGTTCTCTGTCTGTCATGGAAATGTCTCCGCGAATCACGATTTGATGTATTTCTTTTTTTTTTGTCATATCCCGCATCGCACGAGAAGCCCAAACAAAGTGAATCCGGTCCACGCGGCCTCATTCCTCTCCGTCCGTCCATCGCCATTTCATCATGCTGCGTCGCTTCCCTTCATCTTGCATTATCTGTGAAATTTTCCGAAATCAATGGAGGTGGGTTTTGCATTTTGCTTTCAGTACCGCATCGTGAAAAACGCCGTCTAGCCTGTGGTTATCGATGTAAGGGAGGAGGGGTACGTTTGAAAAATCAGGTCACACCGAGGCTCATGACCGCCAGTGAATCTCTCATGTGCTGTGCCATTCTAAAAATAGAGCTTAATGCACATCACATCGAGGCAGCCACTAAGTCTCTCGGCATAAGAAGAGGAAGATTGCGAGAATACCGGAGCAGTGTAGGAGGCGGGGTGCAGGACGTTTGCTCTGATGAAGAGTTTTTGTATTTACCCCTTCGAAATTCAGAATGGACTTCAGAACATGTCTGTAAGATGTGAGCATTATCAGTTGAGAGGCGGCGGGCTTCGGTCTGAAAGCCTGGCCAGCACAAAATGTGGTTCCACTTTTAAAAAAGATGGTTGAATCTTAAAACGTCTAATTTAGGGTGACAGCAGAAAGGAGAAATTCCAGGCCCAGGCTTTTTGGATACGTTGTAATTTACATTCTTGCAGAAGTTCGTCAAAGCGAGAGGGTGCATTTCAGGCAGGGTCTTTATCCCAAACGGAGCAGCACCGTTCAAACGTGAGGGCTCTGAGTCAGGAGGCTGGGGCAGACCGAGCGCTTTATACCCAACCTGGCAGGGCGCAGATCCAGCACAGAGCACTTGCTGCTGAACAGTTAAAGCTGAGAAATTCCGTTTCATGCCAGGCTTGGACTAAAAGTGCTGAAAAATCAGCTCCTGGATGATTTACACTGTACTGGCCAAGGAGTTTGCCTCCCACACTGGACACACAAGAGAGGAAACCATGTCCACGCCTGCTGCCAAGCGCTACACGAATCCAGCGTGCACTACAGCCGCATGCAGATGTTATTACACATTTGTTCACTTAGACCAACATGTGACCGTACAGGGCCTCCCAAGTGTCCGTACCAGAGACGAAGACTGCTCAAGTAATAGAGACGTAACTAGACTGTGTACCTGCTACAAATCTACAATTTCTTTCCTTTAGGCCCCCGAGTGCGGTGACCTCCAGTGTGACAGCTTTTCCTTCGGTTCTATGAAACAAATCTAATTACTGCGAAACCGCCAATGAAATGAAAGGAAAACCAATTAGAGGCAAAAGTGAGAATCCATGAATAGAAGTTGTCAGTCTTAGCCTCAGCCTGAGCGCCCGAGCCAAAAGCGGGGAATCTGATTAACCTAGCTCACAGCAAATGACGCTGCTACGATAATTAAAGGGATTCATCAATAGTCGTGTACGCACCTCCCAGTGCCCATTACTCCGGGGCCTGAGTGCACTCCGCAGCGAGCCTCGAGTGCAAAAGGGCAGGGGAGGGGGGGAGCGAGGAGGCTCACTTATTTTTTTGCTGCTGGATGGGGCAGAGAGCTAATGAGATTAGGCTGTAATGGACTGAGAGTAAACTCACACTTAATACAAGCTCTGCTGGACAGGCGTGAGCTTGATGGGCACTCTCGGCGGCTGTGCTAATCGTGGAAGGCTGGCATGTGAAGGGCTGTCATGTGAAGGGTTGGCATGGGGGATCCTGTACAAAGACCGCATCTTGGAGTAAGGGCGCCAGCGGGCACAGAGTAACAGATCTGCAGGGCTGAGCTCGGCGCTTCACACAAACACAGCTCTGTGTTCACACTGAGGAGGCTCATTCACGCACACGCAGCTCCTGGACTTCCCCTTACAGGGAAAAAAAAAAAAAAAAAAAAGGTCCTGAAGGCAGACGTGGGCACTACTAAATATTTGTCAGCAGGAACCCAATCGCCAGGCTCTTACACAGCCTAGACAAAATTCCGCCCAGTTTATATTTATTGTTTAAGGAACACTGTAGGGTTTTTTTATGAACTGATTCTAAATCTCCCACATCTGTAGCACATGTGCAACAAGACACGTTTCCCTATTCAGACAAAAAAAAATGTCTAAAGGCACTTGTTCATGGAGTCAACATACCTTTATGCAAAACACTTTTTTTGAAGAACACTCTTACAAGTCCTTTAGTCTAATATATTTATTCTGTCCCCGGAAGGGGGGAAAAAAAATGAATATGAACGTGAAGTATACTGCATGGTATATGCCCTGCCGTTCCTTAATGCAAGTGACCGTGGCACCGAAGCATTTTGTTTTTTCCAACAGAATGTGGTTCATGACAATTCTTCCGCACGGCATGCCATGACACAGGCACTGAGCAGTGTTCGTGAAACACAGGAACGATATTTTTAGTGACAGCAGCGGTGCATAAATAAATAAATAACATTTCTCGAGGGCATCTTACTTGAAGAATGTACCCTGGCTTCTCGGGCCAATGCTCGCAGAGAACCTGCTCCGAGTATTGACCGTGCGGTGTGAGACGCACAATTCATCAACAGCGCCATCGCAGTAGACGTGTGTGAGGAGGATGGTGGCAAAACGTTACACTATCATAGAGAGAATCGGCGCACGCGAGGCGGCCCGGAATCAATCCTGCCGACTGCCACTCAGCCCCTGCGGATTAAGATTTAAATTGGAGCCCATCTACACTGTCACTAAAATGGATACTGTATCCTTCATGCAGGAAGTGGGGGAATTACTGCGCCTCCTCCTCGTCTCCCCCCCCCACACACACACACTCACTGCTCTTGACAGATAAGTGGTGCAAAGCAAAGCTGCGTGGTGCAGACAGCGCTGCTCCAGACCCAGCGGCCGCCTTCATCTAGGAACGAGCAAATAGAGCCGGAGATGTGTGGCTCTCCGAGTGACACGCTATTGCTTTCACAACCTCACACGCCATGAACTGAGCACAAACAAAAACAGCCAAAGGCAGTTCTCGCTCAAACAAAGCTTTCCAAATAAGAGAGTAAAATCCAAGCCAAGAAATGGCACCACCATAATACTCGTGTACTCAAGTCTCCATTCTGCTCTGCTCTCCTTCGGCTGGGATGGTGTAGCCGAAAGGTCAGCGGTGGGTAATTTGTTTTTAGCTACGCGGACAGCCTCACAACAGACGCGAGCAGGTAAACCAATTACGCCGTGACATGAATCACCATGACGAAGGGCAGTGCGGCCATTAGAGGCCATGTTACTGTCCTCCTTCTTCCAGAGCACAACCATGTCCTTGACACTCAGGCTGTCTCTCTGAGCCTCCCTCATTAGCTACCCTAAAACGTCATTTACACCGAGACCCCAGCAGCTCCTGCTTTAATAACTCGCACTGTTTTAACAGATCAGTGAAAGGTCATATATCATGAGTACGACCGCTGCTTTAAATGGCAACGATCATCATTACACGTGCAAATCAAAAAGTAAGGGCTGCAACAAGCCATGTCCGTGGCTTAATGATATAAACAGTTCTTCTGCTTCGAATAAACCATTAGGCTCGCTGGCTCTGTGACAGCTTGAAAAGAATGTCCTCTAGGCCTTCCACCAATGAGCTGAAATGTGAGAGGATTGTTGGGATTTGGTGGCTTTTCGTAAGATGCTCGGTGATATGAAGAGACTTTATTTTTCTTAATAAATGTTTCATAAAGCTTCGCAAGCCTGCCAGTTGTTTTTTTTCCCCCTTTTTCGTCTGGTATCCGGCACCACCTAGCACCAAAACAACAGCTTTCTTGGCATTCACTGCCAGTCCTCCAGTGGAAAACTGCAACTCTGTCTGGTGGCCATGGCTTTATGGATGTGAGCAATTTCATCCCCGTCCTCCTCTCTGCTTTTAATCAAATTGACGTCCTCATCTACCTACTGTAAGAAAAGCTCCTTATCTGGGCCTCTCTCTCTCTCTCTCTCTCTCTCTCTCACACACACACACACACACCTACCATTTGACTTGCAGCTGGCCTATGGGCAGAGCAGAGCTTCTGTGTGTCTATGTTAAATATGCCACCTCTGAAATTATTGATGCAAGCGAGCAGCACTTTTAGTCTCTCTCTAACTAGCCTTTTCTGCCATCTGGCTCTTTTGCTCATCCACTGTACTCCATTCACCGGCCCCAGAGCAGCCCTCGGCCTCGGCTCGGCTGTTACTATAGCAACGGGGCTCTTTCAGCACTTGCAAAATAATGAAGACAATGTGTTTTCCATTTAGATTAGTTTTTGGCTTGGCGGAGATACAGAGTGTCCATCTTAGCACCTCTTTCATGCCTGATACAATGCAATAAAAAATGGCTCTCGCAGTCACAACTACAGGTTAGGGTTTGCTCTCGGGCAGATGGCTGACAAGAGAAACCGGTGTTTTAACGGAACAGAATAGTTTAATAACAGGCCAAGGGATGGGATCCAGCCATCAGGAAACAGAGAAAAATGAGAAACCTTTTTCAACTTAGATTCGGTTAGCAAAAAAATTCACAAAAAAAAAAATAATCATTTTCCCTGTGTAGTCATCGGGTATTTAATAAATAAGTGCAGAGAGGGACAATTACTTTTTTTCACGGAACAGCTTTTGTACGATATTGGTTTTGTATAAAGGACAAAAATAGAGCACACACACACACACACACACACACACACACACACACACACTGAAACAGCACTGTGCTCTCCTCATTTTCACGCAAACCTTTTCTTTTTTTTTCTTCCTCAGAAGAAATGAAACAGGCGCAGTGTAACTGTAAACTCTGGTAACTCAGATTCACAATTATTATTATTATTATGATTATTATTATTGCCGAATGTACGCGCTCTTATATCGTAACTGATGTGGAAACGAAGCGACTGTGATAGGGCGAATTGCGAGATCAAACACGCGAGCTCGCTCCTCAAAGCCCTTTCGTTCGGGACTTTCTCACCTTCAGAGTCACCGCTAACAGGTCGAGCCGAGGACACAGAGAAGCCACTCACAGTAGTTCAACATCTTCGCTCTCGGATACCTTTTAGCGCTACTGATACGACGTCCAAACAAAGTTTTGCCCGCTTTGGCCTTCTCCCTGAAAGGAGCCTTGCTGGAAAGAGCTTAGTGCATGTTTACAGTGGAAACAGTGAGTCTGGGACATTTTCTTCAAGTCCCTTTTCCACTGTTTATACAGAGGGGAGAGGAAGAACACTTCCTGAAAGGAAAGCCAGCTTTCCAGGCCCAAATGAAATCCAAGCGTTTCAACGAATCTGCAGACAGGGGAACGCTCTGTATCTAATTTTTGTTTTCCACTTATTGGCCAGTAAACACATGCATGCACCGTTGGGCCCACGCACATATGCATGCCTTCTCTCACTGACACTGACACACACATGCACACCACTAACTAAATAAATGGTACATGTTAGAGATCCCCCCCTCCCCTTTATTCTAATGAAGAAAATCCGCAATTCCTCGGCTAAGTGTTTACCAACCCTAATAGGTTTTTGTCATGCAACAGCGTTAGAATTTATGAGTTTGCAGCAGCAGTTTATCTGTAAAAAAAAAAAAAAAAAAAAAATGTAATAAGCCACTTCTTAGATCTCCTCTTGCCTGAAGTAATTGAGTCACACATGGCCCAGCTCTGATTGTTTCTCACGGTATCTCTGGCAGGATTTAAATAGAAACGCAAAAGAACGACACTTCACTCCTTAATTACACTGAAGAAGTCTATTCATAAATAAGGACCGCGTCAGAACGTCTCCTGTTCAGGATAGCGTTATCCGGCTTCGAGATCGGACGCAAATGAAATCTTTGCCAAACACAAATAATTGTACGGCGCACATGAATCTATAGACACTTGCTCAGTTGTCACTCGCACTCTTACTGCCTGAACCTGTTTCGTGCGTGTATGCACACAGGTGGCACTCAGCTCCTTGAGGTCTTTCTATCTTAGACAGGACAGGGCGGACGAGGCAGAGCGATATCTGGACTGCGCGCCCTAGCAAAGTCTCACAAGCATAACCTACAGGAGATTCATTTCGTTCTGTAGTGTCCCTGCCTTCTACGTTGACGTGCACACACTACACGCGGCAGTCTGAAAAGTGCGTGGGGGGGGGGGGGGAAAAGGGGAACGTGTGAGGCCCAAACAGATGAAATGCTGGTGGACTGCAGCGATATTGCAAACAGTAAGCAATTATTAGCAATCGAAAACCTTCCCAGCTAATTGGCTAGCTCAGGTCAATACACAGCATGTATATTTAATGAGCTGCTGGGGTTCATCTGATCCAAAAAAGATCACAAGGGGATCGGCGGTCAATTTCACATGGAGTAAATAACCATTTATAACGACGTGTCGTTAATGTTTCATTTCACATAACAACAGGCCTTTTCTTGAGATCAAGCGTAATGTGTACTAGGGATGTGCCGAGTTATTGCGCACTGCACTCGGGGGGAAAAAATGGTTCATAGTTGTGATGAACTTCACAAAAAGAAAAAAAAAAAAAAAAGGTTACCAATTCCGATCCTAGTCAAAAGCATGAAAACATTCCTGTAGACTTTCACTGGGATGCTTGCATAAAGCAGCTCTCACTAAGGTAAGAGCTGGGCCCCACTAAGTACGCAATTATGTGTTCAGTGACCTTAGCACAAAGTGTCACTAACTCCAGTACTAAACAGCCAATAAGCAGTTAAGACAGCAGTGCAGGGTGAGGGCCTACCAATATTAAGTGCATTAAACCAGTTAAGTCCATTTTGGCCTCTGGCTCATTAGGGAAGAAAGAGGTTCGTCTCTCCTTCCGTAACAGTATTAAACACCTACGGCCGATAAAAGTGTGCCGATATTTGCAGGTTTAGCTGTAAAATGGCCACCGCGTTTCAAAGTGTCAGCCATGCTGGCCTTGTCCGTTCTCGGCTAGAAGAGCCCCGCTAAAAGGCCCATTGTTCCAAGTGACAGGCCTGCTCGGGAATATGTAAAGAGGAAGAAAGAGAGGGAGAGAAAGGCAGGTGGAGAGGTTTGATTAATGCCACACGCTGCCTGGGCTGGGCTGGTGGGAGACCCCCACAGCGCAGCCTGCCAGCCCTCACAGAGACCACCAGGTGAGCGCCATTCATCATCCGCAACTAACACAGCCGAGCCCAGCCGAGCCCAACCCGCTCCGGATCGGGCATCTGCTCACGGAGGGCCCACTCGACACTGACGCACACACACAAACACACACCCCCTGCGCGTCTGTGTGCAAAAGCGACACACAGACAGAGAGCGCAACGGTAGGATCCGCCCCTCTTCCTCCTGCACCCCGATCCCGCTGGGGTAGATAGCATGCGAGGCCGCAGAGGCCAGCTCCCAAAGCCAAAATCTGCGAGGACCAACTCGGCCAAGTCTGGCGCAGCACGCACTCATTAAGATGCGGCGGCTTTGAGAGGAAAACGCTCGGACCGGTGTCATGGGGTTCTGCGCTGCCATAAGGTCACGCTGCAGCCCATGCCACTCAATTTACATAAATGAAACAAAGGCACATGCAGTTGGCTATGAAGCATGTGCAATGAGCCGTGCATGACAGCAAGCAGAACAGGGATAAAGCCCTGTTCATTATATAAAAGCCATGTGGCGTCATGACGTGGCTCTGAATTCGTGTCACGTGACTGCGACTTTATAAATACTATCAATTTACTCGTATTCAGTTGTAAGACCAGGAAGCCCTTATTTTGGCGTAATGAAGGCAGATGAATTGTTTCCTCGTAAAATTAACCACTGGGCAGATTGCATTATAAGATGATAACTGCTGTAAATGTGGATGACACACCACTAGGCTTTCAACTAATTATCAGTCAATTCCCCGCTTGCGATCACAAAAGAAGCATGTTGATGGCTTTTTCAATTCAATTTGAAATTGATTAAAGTTAAGACACTGATTTTACTTCGCATTACGTCGCCAGCAAACACTCAATCAAGCTGATTCAAGCCTGGAGGGTGTTTATTCCATGAAACACCTTCTGTCTGCTACGTTCCATTCTTTTCAAGCCTCTCCATCACTTAAGGCCTGATGATTTCTTCCATCCGACATAATGAACACAAACTTTGCTACTTCGCCATCAAATCAATAAATTTGCCTAATAAGTATCGACAGTCACCGTTCAAAACAATATGACACACGCAGGTCCATTTAGCTGCATTAATTGGTGTTTGGAACTCATCGATCAAACTTTTTTTTTTTCTTTTCCTTTTTCTTTTCCAGACGTAGGACAATGAGTGTGCCGCGGCCCTTTCTGAGACGGTGCCATGGACGGAGGAGCAGAAAGGGGGATTGTTTAATTATACAAGCTGAAGGCCTTTTCTCATGCCAGCGCACAATGGGCAATGATTAGCAGAAGGTGTGTCTTTGCTGGTCGAGGATGCTAGATGTTGCGTGAGCATTGTGTTTGGCTGGCAGATCAGTGCCAGGCAAGACCAGGCTCTCCACGAAAAACACAAAAGCTCACCCTGAGCTGTCTGACCGCCAGCCAAATTCCACACACACCAACCGAGGAAAAGCATCTGGATTAGTTAAATGAATTCTGTTTTTCTGACAGCAGACTGAGTAAAGACTGCAAGGGCAGCATTAACCTTTTATATTTAATCTGTATCAAACCTTTGTAAAACACAAACACAGCCCCCCCCCCCCCAAAAAAAACACAGATCTTTGTCTTACTATCATTCTGAGGACCCTAAACTTTACTTTCCTTTAGTAACATAAACGTAAACATTTTAGCTCTTTTTTTTTTTTTTTTTAATAAAAAGATTTTCCTATACTGATGGGGACATTCGGTCCCCCCACCAAGATATAAACACACGCTCGCACGCACACACACATACACATACAAAATGGGAGTACTTGCATAACAAGAGGAAAAAGTCTGATTTTATCCTGCAGGATGGACTGAAATGAACTGTCCGTTTATATCATATAGCCGTGGGTCAGATTAGGGCAGTCTGAGGGAATTAAACGGTGCTGTTAAATGTTTTTTTTTTTTTTTTTTTTCCTTTTCTTTTTTTGTACTTTCAGGTCTGTGGACAGGTTACAAAGCAAACAATTTAGCGCGGAACACAAGGATAGCCTTATTGTGGCAACACAGAGTCAGCGTGGTGTTAGGGAACAGGAGCAGGGGTAGGCCGGAGGTGTTTTATACTCGCTACGGATAATGGCAGCAGGTTATAGCCCAGGCAGGGAAAGAAAGAGCGAGAGAAAGAGACAAGGGTGGGGGCAAGCATTGATTTTGTACACTGCCCCCTCTTTCTATTACAAGAAGCTGATCAATATGCTCGACACTGTGCAGCAGAGGAATACTGCTAAAGCTGCATATCTGCACTGAGCATGTGGCCTGTCTGGTAATCATTCTTTTCTGATTGCGTCTCCCCCACCACTCGAGTCTGTTTAAGTGCGTCTGTAACCCCTAACACACACACACACACACACACACACACACACACACACCATATCTAAAGATACATGTGCACACCATGCACACACAAGGATAATTATGTTCATGGAAACACAATATAGAGAGCAGATTTTTTTCCTGCTGCGAGTGAAGGGATGTACAACAAACGGTTGATGTGACAGCTACGGTTTGTTTCAGAGATTAAACGCATGTGCTTATGAATGGACAGGTCACTGATCGATAGGGAACAAGCTCTTTGGTCTATATCTCCAGGCCAGAGTACTGCAGCTCAACCCTGTCTAAAGAACAGAAATCTCAAACCTCAGGGTGTGTTCTCTCTCTCTCTCTCTCTCTCTCTCTCTCTCTCTGTCGCTCTCTCCTTCTTTCCTTGCTGTCTCTCCATCTTTCTCTTTGAATCCTTGGCCACAAACACCAACAATAATCAGGAGCGTACACAAACACCCCAGCCCCATCCAGAACGTAATTGTTGCAGCGTGCAGAAAGTGAGTCTCTGCGGTCTGGTCTCTGCCGGGGCTCGCACGGTATGCTGCCTTTGATCAGATAATCATCGCCCGGGTGTTCATTTGCGGAACAGAACATAGGTTGCGTCTCAAGAATCAATTACGCCACTCAAAAATTCACGTCTGCTACCGAGAATGAAACTACGCAGCGCATACAGGCCTGGTGCGAGGGGTGGGGTGGGTGGGACGGGGGGTAGCTTTAGCTTGTGTCAGCACACTGTTGTTATGATAGTGGCATGCGGCTATTACTGCCGGCATTACGCTCCGACTAGGTACAGATTTACCAGCAGAGTACAGCCTCTGAATCCTCAGCTAGTGCAACACCTGAAGCTGTGTCAGGCTAAAAGTAACCGGTGTCGAGCACAGACTCGAACGCCTAATAAGGCACTTCCTGTCGGCTTTTGAACAGAAACAGGCCATTAAGAGGAGAAAGGTCTTATAATGCCAAAATCCCGCTTGGAGAGCTAAATAAATATAATCACCGACTACAAGCTGCTCTGCGACTGTATTCCGTAATGAGCTATTTTGCCATTTGTCATATCATGTCATTTGTAGTTTGTCTTTCGTGCCGGTTGCACTATCCAACGGTAGTTTTTGCTCCAACGAGAAACTATCCACTATTATATTTCTTAAAGTACACAAACCAGAGGCACTAATGATCTCTGTAATTCCCTTCCAAGCTCTTCATATTGTCTCTAAACACATTTAATGAGAGCCGGTGTACGGCAGGATGAGATGCAACCATCGTTATAAGATTTTCTTCCATTTTTCATACATTTTTTTCTTTCTTTTTTTTTTTTTTTTTGCGCATTAAGCGGTAAATGGGAACTAATTGCAAACCACTGGAATTAAACTTGCGAGTGGAGAACTGAAGATCAGACCACATTCATCACAAGACAGGTCTGAGCAGTAATTCAAGCCGATTGTTTAGATTTGTCACTTTACCGACTCATGCCTGCTGTAATTTGCCTAGCATTAGCGAGCATTGAGGACATCTCAAATGTTCAAATGGCGCAACACCCGTCTGTCGAGAACGCAGGGTGAGATAGTAGAGCTTAGTGCTTGGGAGAATTTTTACTGGTGTCTTTTTATTTGCTGAAAATATAGTCAGCAGTCGTGTTGTAGCTGTGTCCTTACAGATACAGACTCTCTCTCTCTCTCTCTCTCTCTCTCTCTCTCTCTCTCTCTCTCTCTCAGACTGGTTCTGATCTGAGCACAAAATAACTGGGAGCTTTTAAAAGCGGTAGCCAATGAAAACAGAGAGGAGGCAGAGTCTTGAGTTAAACGAACACCAGGTCTGGTGTACTGCTGTTCTTAGAAATGAACTGAAACAGGTTAGACATCCTGCTGCTGTTTAATCCATCTGCATACTTTCATTTAGTTTAATATTCTACTTTAACGTGCAAGTGCCCCAGATAACAATTTGCTCTTGGGTGAAAACAACAAAGCATAATAAAGTGTGTTTGTACATGACTTTTTCTGCTATTTTGTTCAAACGTTTATCACCCTTATTTGTCTTTTTTTTTTTTTTTTTCTTTTTTCCCCCCACTTCACCCATTTCTACTGCACAAACAACATGGCCATGTGTCTGGTACTGTTTTGGCGTTGATGATTTTAGAGTTCCGTGCTGTTCTGAGTCTGGCCTCGTCTGTGTCCGAATGATCAGCTCGGTCTGCAAGGCTGAGACAGAGAGTAGAGACGCTGGGCTCAGGTCGAAGCCCATAGCGTTAAATGATGTTTTAGGCTGCGGCTTGAGCCGCGCATTAGTCAGACGCGCTCCCGCACGCTCCCGATGCTGCCGCCCACCTTCGATCAAAATTCATACACTCTTCATTATGATTTAATGCTCCGCACAAGATTCTCTAAATGAATCCTACACAAATAACATGGCCATTAGGTCATTTAATATCCTGAGTCTAAACGTGTGGGGCCCCTGGGGTTCTGCTCCTGTCTAGACATATGGAAGCACTCACACATGCACACACTCGCTCGCACGCACGCACACACACACGCGCACACACACACACACACACACACACACACACACACACACACACACACACACACATTCTCTCAAAGCAATCCACCCAATGCACTGGGGTCCCCCAGGAGTAGCAAGAGAGACAGAAACTGCTGAAAGAGACCAGGAGCAGAGAAAATAATCAGCAATGGTAGACTCTATACATTTATCAACCCAAAAAGAACATCCACTCGTGCTGGCCGCTGCCCCTTCCTTGTTACCCCGACTCATCTGTCCTGGCAGCATTTCCTTGGTTACAGAGATGGGTCTTAAGCGATTAAGAAGAAGGAAGACAAAAGGATTTGCTGACGGACATATTGAGGGAGGCTGGGCCCCTAGAGCGGCCCTCCTCCTGCCTGCCTGCCTCACAAGCATGACCTCTGAACCCTGCCAGGGGCCCAAAGCGCTTGAGTCCCATCTCAAGCTGAAACTTAAACTCCTGTGTTGCCATTCCATTCAGGCCATAGCTGACAACTGGCCAAAAGCAACCCTGCTTCAGATAGACAAAGACTCGGGCTGCTGCTCCTCACACTGATAGAACAAGAAGACCAAAGCGAACAAGTACCGCGCAAGTGCCGAGGGACCCTGCTTCCGTAGTTAACATTCCCTTTGGTACACAGTGTTGTAAACACATGCAAACACGTGCAAGATGGCTGAATGGCCCCATTGCTTTAGCGGCAACCATTAATATCAGCCGAGCAAGAAGGCAAAAGCTCCTCTCTTTTCACACCTCAATAATAAGCTGTCTGATGCTTTGTTAGAAGATGAACAGATTTAAGAGGATGGAGAGGGCAGAGGAGGAGTGGGGGGGGGGGGGGGACACGAGGGGAGGAGTGACAGAGAGAGCGTGTTCTCAGCGCACAGCTACATAAGGAGACACGACGTCCTGTTTTGCTGTGTGCTGTTCGCAATGGCAAAATGCAGCGTGTCAGCTCACCGGCTGAGTGCGCTCAGGAACAAAGGCACAGTCAAAGCGGCTGGTAATGATCTGAGAAACCTGCACAATGTCTGCAGAAATTCCCCTCGACGCAGACGCCAGCCACCCAGAGGAGGCTCGTGAGTGCAGGACTAGCCCTGGTAATCTGTCTCCCACTCACAAAGAGTGAGAGACAGACGCAGAGAGGGAGAGAGAGAGAGAGAGAGAGAGAGAGAGAGAGAGAGAGAGAGAGAAAGAGAGAGAGAGATCATGCTGAAAGGCAACTGAGGGGGTGGTTGCTAATGCTACAGTGGATGACATAGAAAACGCTTCTTTTTATGTGTTAGGATAATCTATCATGCAAGACGAACTCTAAAAACAGCCTACAGATAGTAAAAAAAAAAAAAAAAAAGACACACACTCCAAAATCCAAAATGAAAAGAGCAGATAGTTGTTCATTAAGAATAATAAAACAGGCAGTTTCATTTCAGAAACCTGATCGAGGCTGCTGTTAAATTCTCGATTAATACACATCTGTGACCTCATCGCAATAACCGAATTCCCTATTAATGTTCTGAGTATTAATAAATAAACAAATTCATTATAAAGTTTTGTTGCTTTAAATTCTAGAAAAACACCACACGATTTTCAAAAAGCTCAGACGCTGTGTCACACACCTTACTTGACATTTATCATTTGCGATCTGTTGTTTTGTTAACACCACTTTGCTTTGTGCCCGAGCCTTTACCCCAGCGATAAAAATCACCGTAGCAGACACTCTCTCATGGCTTATTGCTTTATTATATGAAGATGCCTGTTATTACCTCAAATTATGATGCTTTTCAGGAAGAACGTTTCTGGCGTACCTGTCATCGCCCACGCCAACTGTTGGGATGGGAACGGGGCTAAAGTAACGGCTGGAGCTGCAACACTAGCAGCCTCGCGTTTCGTGCCTTGTGCTGCGGTGCCAGATCAAGCCTTTCAAGTAATGGGCAGCTCAACATGGTGGCAGCACATCAGAGGCTTAAGCACATGGTGCGGAGACAAATAGCAGCTCAGACGTTCCACCTCATCGAGGCTGCGCGGATGGACTAGACTCATAGTAATTAAGTTCATTAAGGCAGACAGGAAAGGCCAAGCTAACCATAGGGATCCTGCTGAATTGGTGCTTAATCCTTATTGGGGAGGCAGTAATCCTTCAGGGTAGCATCGTCCCAACACCCTTCCTGACTGATCTAGATTGTACCTTCACCTTCACCTACACCCTGAGGCAGAGAAAAGAGAAGCAACAACCAGGTACAAGTTTGCGGTAATGAGAGAGAGACAGAGAGAGAGCGAGAGAGAGAGAAAGCCTCGGTCTGAGGCCGCTGGAGTAATTAAACTCCCACACGGCTTCTTCACGGGATGAGGAGGTGAAATCTCCTGAGAATGACGCCCATTTTGTGTGGGCTACTGGGATCCGCGGCGCGCCGTGCTGTGCTGGACCTGAGGGACACTAACAGATGAATGCCTGTCACTGAAATGGAGCCCCTGCCTTGCGGGAATCAGCTATAAGCACTGAAAACTAATCTATAAAAGGAAGATAGGGCCATCACAGAGCCTGATGTACACACACACACACACACACACACACAGACTTACTGCAAGCAGTGAAAAACTAATAGCTGTTTGACGAGCCATATTCAGGCGAAACCTACTTGTTTTGATGATTTTTCTGATCATGGACGCCATGCAGATTTACATTTTACATAACGGGTTTATTTCAGCAGACAGCCTCGTTGGTCCGCTGGTCTCTCCAGAACTGTTTCCATAATTAGTGCTATTGTATCACACTCCGTTTTCTCTATATAGAAGTGGGCATGTGGGAGGTCAGATCCATGGTGCCCTTTCCAGCTGTCGATGGATCTATGTATACATAGTGGAAAACAGGCTCCGTCAGGCTGTCTTTCTAGGCAGCAGCTGTACCCTTAATAATCAAAAGCTATGTGTGGAATTTAAATGAAACTAGCATGTCTAATACACATGACCAAATTGGTGCACTGAAATAAACCATACAACAACAACCAGATTGCAGCATATGCTCTGCTGACATGCAACTGCCAAATTTCATTACACAAAACATGACTATA
>JAOVYU010000047.1:16113703-16126514 GCA_025674565.1 Synodontis membranacea
GGGGGGGGTGGGGGTGGGGGATAATCTGATATGCATGACTTGAGGTTCTTCCCAGCTTCTCGCTTTCTTTTCTCTGGCACAAATCACAGGTTGCATCCATAATTTACAGGTCACCCCTCTCTCTCTCTCTCTCTCTCTCTCTCTCTCTCTCTCTCCTTTGGCTGCTGCGGCTCCACCATCATGCCCTCGTTAGCATAATGCAGATGCAATGTATACAGTACAGCCACGGTCATACGCCGGACTATGGCACGGGCAGGGTTTGCATTCCCAAAGAGGCCCCAGGCTGCTTGAAAACTATCCAGACGTTGATGCAACACAATAGCAATTTGAAAGTAAATCTCTTATCTCAATAATTCCGTCTGTCATTAATAACGATGTAGGAAAAAAAACCAACACTGGCTTTGTAAGGAAAAACAACAAAGAGGCAGCGCGATTCCAGAGTCCCTGCTGCTAATTATGACTCATGTTGTACAGTGTGTTCTGCCGTTACTCAAAAACACTAAATGAATTTGTCATTTGCCAGCGCTCAGGAAATATTACCTTACACAACACAGCCTATGCATTCCTGTTTTAACCGGCAATTACGCAAGTAGGGAAGGTTCGGAAAGCAATCATGCCATGCAAGAGGCACGCATGATTGTAAATCTGTGATTGGAGTGAGAGTCATTAGGAGAAATGAGCAGTGAAGGATCATCAATCAACAACCTTACCAGAGGACGCAGTAGGTTTCTTTGTTTAGTGTTTAGCAAATCCACTCTTATATCCTCATCAATCATAGAGCTGATCTGGAAATGGAGAAATAAAGCATACTGTGTAAACACCTTAGCAAAGCAACACCATTAGAAGAATTGAACCACGCACCGGTCCTGTACAGTTCCGAACACGGCGCGGATCTTTGACCTGATTAAAAGGAAGCAGAGCACCACAACTGGCACAATATCGCGTCTCGTAAGTTGCCAGCATGAGCGGTGACACAAAAGGCCCTGCCTGGGCTTCAGACCTATTTCACATACGATTCACGGACTATCGATGCAAGCATTTCCGGACACGCCTGACAAAAACGTGACAGCTTTGTAAAGTTTGAACTTCCCTCTCGATAACATATCAGCTTATCAAAGAAAAGGTGCGAGGTTTGTCAGCTTCGTGGCACGGGAGCCAGATGATTCTGTATCCCAATAACAAGCGAACTCTGATGTCGATCGTTACACGAGGCAGGTCTCCATCATTAAAAACAAATAAAAGCGTTAGTCTAAACGTCCCAGGCAACCCATCCAACATCGTAAAATATTCAAAAGGTAGTTACATCAATCTTACATGCCCCTCATGTGTGCTACACCTTAAATTAAACATTTTGCACATTCATTAATATACTAATTCAAATTAAATTACGTAACGGAGAGAAGAAGAAGAAAAAAAAACACGCCTGCTGTGTAGAAAAGTATATAAGGGATATAGATATAGATAAGGGAAATACATCAGTAATGATCTAATACCAGTCCACTGCTTATCAGCTCAGTGCATCTTTATTACTTAGTGCGACAATTTAGCAACCCAAATTACACACGATTACCGACAGGGCATCTCTACGCAACTTAGCAGAAGCCGACACATCGAAACATCGGGGTTCCAGACGAGCGACTCAAGGGATGCGGCTGAACGATCACGAAATACGAGGCTTAGACTTGAGACCGTGACTCTCCTGGCACAAGCACAACTCTTTGGCAAAATCTTTTAATGAACAATATGCGTTTTTATTACATTTGACATAACTGGAGCCGATCAAGCTAGTGACATTTTCTTAGTGAATGACAACTTGCTTGCATTTTGAACGACGCAGAGGCTACACTAAATCGCCCGTAGGTGTGAATGCGAGGGCGAGTTGCCGTCCGTCTCCGCGTCGTCCCTTCGATACACTGCCCGAGCAAAAAATCATTTCCGTTTAGCATACGACTTTAGTCATATTCAGGGGTCAAGAGCATCCTCCCGAAGTCTATACCGTACAAAACCAGAAACTTTAACAGCTGGTTAAATAACAAGTTAAATATTTTTCTCCTAGTAAGAAAACTGGTCTTGGTAAAGGCACTGTACGTGTAATGCATCACAAGTCTTGAGCAAGACGCCACGTGCGGCCATGACTCGCTCATCCCCCGACTCAGTTTGTACACTTCATTTGTTTAGTATTTGGGAAATCATGTAATCAGCACGCTACAGTAAACATCTGTCGAAGACACATTCTCCCTGCGAAGCAGGCGTTCAGCTCATTTTAAAGATTCGGGTAAAGGTTCCCGTGCGAGCTCACATGGTCCAGCGTGAATGTTCGCTGATCAGTGCGGGTAAGCGGCGCCGCGCGTGCATAGTAATAGTTGCCTGAGTGCGGGCGCTGCAGAATCTATGCTGTTCTTGAGTCAAACTGCACTGAGAAGAGAATCGAGATCGCAATTTCTACGCACGTGTTTTTTGTGCCGTCCCACTCAGCGACGGCGTTCATCTCTTTCACGCGTCGTATCGCTCTCTTCGTTCACCACCCGGCTGTAATTACATATAAACATTTCGCTAGTCAGCTTTTGGATAAGGCAAACTGCTGATGTTCTAACGAGGCTCACGCTCCGAGTATTAATAGCCTTGTTTCCGGTGACTGTGTTTCTTACTCATTTGTGCTTTTGCATTTGAGAAGTGTCAGTCTTCTGCTGGTTCTCCTAAGAATTTATACTTTCTTCATGGAATCACTCATGAAAATTAAATAAATAAATAAATAGAACCCGCTTCCTGTATATATTATCATACACTTCATAATTACAAATGAATCTGCCTGACCCTTTCATATATTTGCCCACGTTTGAGATAAATTAAATTAGGCATATCTCCTTAATTAATAAATGTTATCCAGTTGTCCTATCACACACTGAAACTTGGTGCTGGGGGGGGTGGGGGGGCGGTGGGCGGTACGTGACAAATGTGACAGCAGAGATACCTGCACAGTTTTTATTCCCATCCCCTGGAGAGCGTCTACAGGATATACTCAACCTGAGGACTTGCTGAAAATAAGGTTTAGGCAAAAGAAGTGCAGTTGTTCCCGAAGGACTGCTACTGCTCCAGATTTCACACGAGCCGCTACCGCTTTAATTGGCTCCGTTAGGTTGCTTAAACAGATTTCTTACGGAGCGTCCCGCATTGTCTCGGAGTTTCCTTTAGCTTGTTCCAATGACAGAGTTATAACGCCAATAAAAGAGCGGTTTGCTCGCGCAAGGCCTTCTCACCTTACGCCAGGGAGAGAAAAAAAAAAAAAAAATGATGCATGACGTGAAGACGCGGAGCAATAAGATATCAGAGTGAAGCGTGCTGATGATGAAAGGGGAAAAGGAAAGTGGAAAGAGAAGGCACACGCTGCTGAGGCTTGATTATCCGCACTTTCGCACCGACTGCACACAAATGGAAAGACATCTAAGGCGGACCTCCCCCGGTTCTTGGACTGCGCCGGTGCTCAGATGGGCTCTTGGATTGGCCTGTATTGTCTGTGCTCCACACTCATTAGCTGAGTCAAGGAGGGACTTACTGGGGTGTTTAGCTCGCCAGGCTTGTGTGGCAGCTCAACAAGCACTCCCAGCTGGAGCACTGCACTCTCATCACAGCTGCACACATACAATTAGTGCAGGTGCAGCCAAAGGGGTGAACTGCTACACACACACACACACTGAGGTGTTTCACACTTCCGCTGACCATCAGCACTCATATTGTGTAGTTTCTATTTTCAGGATTTTATTATGATGCTTCGCTTGGTGGTTTTTTTTTTTTTTTTTTTACTAGAGTCTGAGTGTTTAATGCAGAGTCCTGGTCTGTCGGAACTGCGTGAACGTTCCTCAGATCATAGCCAAGCTTGGCATTCCATTCTCTCATGACACCAAATTAGCTTGAGAGTGAGGTAGGTTTTAACGTACTGACTGCACTTTATAAATAACCAGAGAGCGGCGGGAAAAAAAAAAAAGAATGTGGGCATATGCTTTTTTTTTTTTTTCTCCGTCTGACCTAATATTGATGCTAAGAGCTCTGCTTGCAAAACATTATCACGGGGCTGTGTGCAATGGCAAAAAATTACACAACAAAAGCAGGCACTGATTTGCGAGTTGTTTATTTTGGGGCCTCCAGAGGTGAAATAAATTCGGCCCGATTTTGGCTTTGTCTCTCTGCCACATGGAGTAAAGACAAAGAGACGAGACTCGCTCTCTGCAGAATGTTGCTTATGCTGTGATCATCTTACATCAGGATTAATCTCCAATGGATGCCATTAAGCGGAGCGGCCAAAAAAAAAAAAAAAGGAGTGCACACAGTCGAATGATTCATTTAGGGCTTGGTTTGCCGGAGGGATGGGTTCCTGTTCTTTATTTGGGGGGGGGTTAGCTTTTTTTTGCATCATTTTAACTGTTATTTTTTCGTCCACACAAAATCAAGCTCAGCATGAGATGGGCCATTCTGCAGACATTCAACAATAATTAACTCGCAGGTTCCTTTATGTGTAGAATAAGCTCTTGTTTACCTTCACACACAGTTAAATACGCCCGCCGATCGTACAAGCGTAATGTAGGACTTCGGGGGAGAAAGCCGTCTTTCAGCAGCCGAACACAATAATGACGCGAAGAAGCAGAGCCACGAGGGTCATCGGAGAAGGAATGAAAGCTATCGGCAGCGTAGAGCGTCGAGCTTCGTTGCGGCATTGCGTCCGAAATTCGGCCAACCGCCGTTTGCCGAAAGCACACGGGGACACGCTCGTGATCTCTTCCACGCGTCATGCAGGGAGGACGCGAATCTGTTCTATGTAGCCAAAGACCAGATTGCTTTGGTTTGCTTTATTTCAGAAAGAGAACGGCAAGAGCAGAAGACGCAGAGGATCTCGTCACGGATACAACCTGCATACAATAGCAACATATGCGAGAAGTCAGTCTTACACGTCGCCAAACAGTGTTACGCAAATGAGCAGAATAGGCTTATAGATGGCTCACTTATAATCAATTATCATCTGCTAATTGGGCTTCTGATGCATCGCCTACGATCTGCCTCTTGCAATTCTGTGAGTTTCGGCGTCGGAGAACATATATATATGTGGGAATTTTTAATTACTTCGCTTGGCAGCTGCAAAATGCCACGGTAGCCCACGAGTTCACAATGGCCCTTTCATTCAAACTCCAGAAAGACAGGCAAGCGGCCAACGCTACCAACCGACAGCACTGGGCCAAGCCGTAGCACTGGGCCAAATCGAGCAGACAGCCACAGACATGCACACAGGCAGGGGACTGACCGACACTTTCGCATGTGTGACACTGGGCAGAGAAAGGCATGAAACCATAGTGGGCCACCCTCCACAGCTCCGACGATACACACCTAACAATTACCAGGTCTATTTTCTCCGCAGAGCCCAATCCTGTTTATTGGCATCGAACTGTCAAAGGTTCACAGTGTCGGCCCTCAGCAGGCGCCTCCCCGGCCCCCCCCCCCCCCCCCCCCCCCCCCCCGCCACGGTCAACGGGGTGAGATTGAGTCTAACTCGGCAAAGATGAGCGAGATTCCAGCTCCGACTGCACCATTCTTCAAGCTGGCACCCATTAGAGGGTAGACGGCTGCTCCTGAAGGGATTAAAACAACTCTAATTCCCTCCGGAAAGGTGATTCTCAGGATGGTGACCTCAGCAGTAGACTGTAACCTGACAGTTCAGAGATCTGTAATATGGTATTGCAAAAGGGTACGAATATAGCAATGGAGCTGGGAAACAGTGCAAAACTTAAGGAACAGTTCAGAGAGCAAAGGTGTTTAAAGTGTGATTCTTCATATTTGTACTTTATATACAACGGAACTGTTGCTACCTCCAGTCTGGCACGGGAAAAAAAAAATACAAGACATCACGGACAGCGTTAAACTGTTAAGTAATCACACGTACAGTATGATTTTCTAGGTTGTTTCTGACACCATACGACGCACTACGAGATATAAAAGCAGAAGAAGAGGAAAAAAAATACATCGCAGAATTTGTAGCAGCTATCACGGAGTCATCGATCACTTTCTTCGTAAGAAAATCCAACACGTGTAGGAGGATTGCAAACGGTTTCTATAATAAAGTGCCGCTCCTGTAATTATTTGTAAAGCTACAGAAATTCCACGGCACTATAAAAGGTGTGTTTAGCCCAGCAATGCCGTTTGGGGCCAGCGTGATTGACGGTGATTTGAGCATGCGGTCTGTGCAACGGCTGGCTCCAGTAACCTCACAGCACCAGCCGACTTCAGACCCCAAACATTTTGACAGATCGGACACACTTGAGGTGAAAAGAAAATGAAATTTTGGTCCAAATAAAAACTTCCCTTTACGTACGGGTACGAAGGGTGCACTCGGAAAAATGTCAAAAGTTAACAGTCAGAGGCGTCGGATTTACTCCTACAGTTACCAATCCCACACACAACAAAAGGAGCTCTAATTACACACGAATGTCACAAACCGAGGAGTGAAAGTAGTGGGGGGGGGGGCAAAAAAAAAAGGACCAAAGTGTTGGCGGTAGCAAACTGCTCCTGCTGGAGCGAGGTCAGCAGTGCAGGCACACAAAATAATTTGCCGCTTTCGGAAAGCTGCTTCCTCCCTTGTTTCATCACCTCATTCTCCCTTTGTTAGTGCTCGGAAATGCCTCGGGTGAGGAATGAAAATACTGGCATGTCCCTGCAGCTCGGCGCGAGTGTTTCTGCAGCTGCAACACGCGCTCGGCTCATCAGAACAGGGCGCCCAGGTCAAGTTTCCCCCTACAGATAGCCGTATTAACCAAAAGAAGCATAAACACCCACATCACATTTCACAGTGAAAGCTTCTGAGTCATAAGGGTTATGAGACCATCTTTAAGAAAACAAAAAAATCACCCTCCCAGTTTTCGATTTCTAACATAATAAACAAATCTCATGCGTCCACATCACATCGGGGTTTGGGAAAGGGAGGCTGGGGTTTGAGGACGTATTTATCAGAACATGAAGAATTCCAAGAGTTCAATGTCAGACATGATTACTACTTGAGATATAAAGGCATATGGCACAAAATCCATGCCTGAAATCTAACACTGGGCATGTAAGAGGTGTCTCAAAAAAAACCAAACAAACAAACAAAAAAAAACATAGCGGTGCTGGGTTGTGTTGATGTGCTGAAGGTTTAGCCGCTCGACAATCGTGCTAGCATGCTTTTCTGATTGCACGTTTTACGCTGATTTCGGTTTTTCTCCTCACACGTCGCGGATACTCAGGCACTCGCACACGCCAGCGTGACCGCAAAAGAGAAAGGCAACTTTGCATGCAACGTGTGATCGGCAGCGTCCCAGGTCCGAGTGAGAAAACTGGCAAAAAAAACCCCCAAAACAAACCAAAACGCCGGACACATTCGACGTAGGAGGCCGTACAGAACAACAGCACGACTGTTACACGCTCACGACAAATCTCCTTATGATCTTTCTAATCTCCGTCACATATTATTGAAACCGCATGTCCATGTGCCGCTGCATGTGGTGGTATCATGACCTTACTGTCGTCCCTCTGCGCTTTCCCATTAAGTACGCCGCTCCCAGTAATTTTAGATGAGTCAAACTGCCTTTCTGGCTCACTCCAATTAGGCCTGGGCAGGCCAAGCTCGCACTGCAGGCCTTTTTAGCCAAAGACAGCGGGGTGACGGTGATGACATCGAGATGGCGCGTGTGGAAGCCTGAGGGCCACACTAAGGAGACAGAAATATCCCCCTCTGACAGACAGGGATACGTGACACTGCGCGTGCAGCTGTCTAAATGTTGCTGCTGTCTTTCTGTCCTTCTTTCTTCCTCTCTTGCTCGCCCCCTCACTATCTCTTTCTAAGCTTAAGCACTTTGACTGCTTGTCTGCGGATGAAGTGAGAGGTCAGGCCAACAGTTGGACATGAGCATGCGAGATGGATGAGGCCGGAGGGGCTGCCGGAGCCTTCTACATAACCCAGAGACAGCCTCAGACGTTATCAATTAAGCAGGTCACGGTGCTGAGAATAATTCACTCTCCCGCTATGTTGTTCTGCACAGGGCAAGGGTGTACTGCAACTCATCCTGGCATGCAACTATTTGCCTCTCGAAGCAGCGGGGTTGGCTTTTGTTTGCGTGCACGTGTGCGCCAGAGAAAATCCATGACGTGTGTCGTTCATAGTTGCGCAAAACGTCGCTATGGTCGGCTTTGAGACGTGACATCACTTACTGTTCACTTTCCACGGCGCTCGAGAACAAACACAGCACATATTCATTTCGCTGCTAATCTTCACCATCTAAACATCTGCATTAGTTTACAGCAAACCTGCACGGCGTTTCCAAGAACAGTCTGTATCCCGGTCTGTATCCCTCCCATGTTCCTGAAATGCTCAACGCTGCACACGATCCTCCCAACGCAATCAGAGGAAGCTATGTTTAATAGCTAGTTTTCGGTACCTTCTGCTAATTAGACGCGCCATTCTCTCACTCTGTGCTTCATTAAGGCAAATACGCAGGCCTTAAATGCAAGCTGGTTGCTTTTCAACCCGTCCCTCCTCAGGACAGAGTGGAGCTGGAGGAGGCCTCGCCGCTGATGAAATCATTTCCATTCAGATAGCGAATCTCCTGCTGCTTTTATAACGCTCACCACATTCCTCCCTCTTCTCGTGCATTCACACACACACACACACACACACACACACACACACACACACACCCTTACTGAATCCATAAAATATTTTCCCCATGCTGCATCAACTTAATTGCTTTGTTTCGGTAGATCAGCTAGTGCCGGAGATACGCAGCCACATGTGCAGGTGCTGCTGCAAGCCCCGATCAGACGAGAAGCCAAGTCCCAAACAGGAGGAACAGAACAGCCTGCCACACCTGCCTCTCTTTATGGAGTTCATAAAGAGCTCAAGTCTGCGATACAGAGAGCCAAAATATACAAATGGCGAAGCAGTGAAAGGACAGGGAATATAAGGCACGAAAGTGACAGATGTCAGATAAGAGCAAAAAAAAAATAAAAGGCTTCCAATGTGGCGCACACTGCCTGCTCTGAATCGTACATAAAAGCTGGAAAGTGCAATAAATTCAGGCCAAAGAGCAAGCCAAATCATAATGGGTCGGAGCCTGCCATCCAGCAACTATACATGTAAATCAAATAGAGCTCTCTGTGCCAGACTGTAACACAGATCTCTCAGCTACCTCAATTATTATTAAATAAGAAAGAGAAATTCAAATAATGTGTGTAGCTGAGCAAAACGGTATGTTCTTAAAGCTTCAAGCTTTATTAAGGCTCAGCTGGACACAAATAACACAGAGCTCCACTCCAAACCCATACACCCACCCACCCACCCCAACCCGTCTCTTTGATAGTCTCAATTTCAAAATTACACTCCAATTATACCAGCCCTTCCAAACACACTCTGTCGTGCTTCGAGAATATGAAAATATCAATCTCCGACCGAAACAACCCTGCGAGATTGCGATGTTATCTGGAGACATATTCAGATAAGTAATTCGCATATCCTGCGCGGATGAATAGCACACGGGTTCGCAATTGTGAGGCCGGCTGTGATTTATTTCTCTTCGGTCAAACCTCGAGGGTTGGCACCGCTCGCTCAGCTCGGGCCGGGTGCTGCCAGGAACCGCGCCATTTGTGATATTATTCAAATGAGCACATTGTTTTCCTGCGTGCTGACATGCATGGAGGGCAGAGGCAACACAACCAGATTAGATCGTTCAGGCGCAATCAGATGCTGCGTGCTAGTGGCATCCTAAGTCTATCGCGCAAATTACGGGGGACCATTAATGAATGTGTCCACTACTGATGCACAGTATATTACATTCATTCATCATGGCTGAAATGCCTTGACAGGCCGACAGAAAACATCTTCTGTAATCATATAACATCATGTCAAGGGTGGCGTACGCTTGTGTCCATTTAATGGCTCGGATGTTATTTCCCACTCGTGAGTAATAGGCGACGAATGACCATACTCCAGTTCCAGAGCCTATATATATTCGTACATGCTGACTTCCTCAACCAGGTCAACGGAATAACGCGCCAGCAGCTACATGTTACAGAGTACGCATAATATGATCGGGGGTTATTATGATCATTTCATATATCAAGCGTACCCAAAACACTGCGTTTAACAACCAAATTCAAGAAATGCAGAACACTAGCGACCCATTTTGCAACAGAAGCACTTTCGTGTCGGTCTCAGGACACTTTCTACTCCATACTCTGACGTCTCTAAGACCTACAAGACAAGCCTTCCTGCTCTCGCTCCCTACTTGCTGCTGTCATCTGCACTGAGAGAGCACAGATGCAGCGTCCTGAGGGATGCCATTCTCAGCTTCCTCCTAAAGCACACTGAAGGACATCCGAGGAAGGACGGCACTCACCGCAGTATCGAGGTTTTGAGATTATGAATTAGGAGAGGCTACACCCGTCCCACATTCACTGCACGTGGTAAGTTGACGGGAGACAAAATTCGCAGCGTTTCATCCATCTAAACTGAACCCCGGTACGTTGCTGGAAACTCGGGGGCAGACTAAAACAGACTAAGAGATATTCTCGGCCCGGCCTCCGTTCAAACTTCAAGCTGACCCCGATTCAGCTCAACAAAGTGCAAAAAAAGCTAGCAGACAGTGTCAAAGTGCCGTATGAAGCTTGAGCACAATGTGTTCCGGATATGTGGGCTGAACTGATTTTGTACAATTTATTAAGTATCAGCTCAATGTTCTCCGTGGTTATTTGATTTGTATTATTGCAAACTTGCGAAAGGTGTGCTTTTTTATTATTATTATCATCATTATTATTATTATTTCTGGCTAAGGATTAAAAAAAAAGTTTAATGGAGATGTTCAGACTCACTCCTTCGTGCCCGCCCCGGCTTATATGGTTTCGTAAAAGGGAACCCAACCGAATTGCGAACAAACCTAGGCTTCAATCTCAGTTTGAGATTCGATCTGGTGCAGGATGGAGGTTAATATTAGAATACAATTTGTTTGTAATTAATTGAATGTTTAAGTTTGCACACATACAGTCCTCCCTACTTCTGTTAATGAAAAGTATTTTCCGCAAATGGTATTAATGTGGTGTTCGTTCTGTTAGCAAAAGCTGTAACCTTAATTGGCCCAGACGTTCAAGGAAGGTCCGCATGGGGGAACAAAAAAAAATAAATAAATCAAACCGCACTCGTGTCCTACTGTACATGTGAGAGGAGATGAGACGTTAACATTAATTCCTGTAGTGTTAGCAAATCCTGCGAGTGTTAACATTCCTTCCCTTTATTATGTACACCGGGTGGCATGAACACACTCCTGGTAAGAATTGAATTCATTTCTTCCACTGAATTCGCTTCTTTCTTCATATCACCCTGAAATCAGCATGCTCAAGTCATCTTTATTGATAATTAACAAAAAATAAAAATAGTAATAATAATCTAAATATTGTAACTCGTTCTAAAACGAAAAGAAAAAAATGATAATAGTGCGGTTTTAGGTTAGGTTTTAATATTAAGCTAAATGATAGAGAGTGAGAGCGAGAGAGAGAGAGAGAGAGCGAGAGAGAGAGAGAGAGAGAAAGGGGAGGTCAAAAGGTTGCGTGCACGAGGGGCAGAAGAGAAAAAAATGAAAGAAATAGCAGAGAACCCCTTGCAGGAAATACCCCCCCCCCTTCCCTTTAATGGGGTTATCTGTGAAAAGCCTGGGCAGGATACAGTACCCTTTTTGCTAGTCAGAACGGAAAGGTTTCATGTCTCCCAAAGAGGCCCCATCTGAGTACAAAGGAAGTGTAAAATAACAATTATGCACTAAGGGACGGCACTTTTCATTACATACGTTGTAATTAATTAAAAAAAAAAAAAAAAGCCCTTCTGACATTTAAAAAAAAAAAAAAAAAAAAAGCTGCGATAAGCATATCTGTTATCCTAAACAGACTGTTCAATCTTCACAGCTATATGTCGCTTTGATCAGTATCAGAGTGTGTGGTGCGGCGCTGGTGAAGTGTGTGCCAACAGCCACTAGAGTCACTCTGTGTGTATGTGTGTATATGTCAGTGCTCCAGGTGGAGTGTGGGAGGAGAGCCTGGCGTTCTGGCTTTTGTAGCGAGGGCAGTCTCCGCAGGCTGACGTTGCCACACTAATCGCTTTAGCTGATCCCACTCGGCTGTGTGAGGCAGATGTTTGTCAGGCCATGGTACTGTCTGCATTCACACTACACTAAGCGAGATTAAGCACAAGTGTCCTTACTTATTTCCATCCATTACCGTCCATGACGCTTATCCGTCTGGGTCTCTGGAAAGCTGGAGCCAATCCAGGCTGACTCTGGGTGAATGACAGGGTACACCCTGAACAGGCTGTCCTTATATATGTGCACTATATGGACAACAGTCTGTGGACACCTGACCATAACACTCACATGAGCTTTGTCAAACATCCCAGTTCAGATTTAATCCCTTTGCTGTTAAAATAAGCTCCATCATTCTGGGAAGGCGTTCCATTCCGTGGGAATTTGTGTCCGTTCACCACATGAGCGTTAGTGAGGTCCGGCTCTGACGTTGGGTGAGGAGGCCTGGGGTGCAGTCGGCGTTTCAGTTCATCCCAAAGGTGTTCAGCGGGGTTGAAGTCAGGGCTCTGTGTAGAACCACTCAGGTTCTATCACACCAACCTCAGCGTATCATGTCTTCATTGAGCTCGCCCCATTGTGCACAGGAGCCTTGTCATTCTGGAACAGGTTTGGGCCTCTTAGTCCCAGTGAAGGGAAATTGTAATAATACAGCATATAAGAACATCCTAAACAAT